>MDKI01103911.1:0-49540 GCA_005239505.1 Nicotiana paniculata
CCAATTGAGACAAAGATAAAAAAAAAAGGGTGAACCAACTTCTTAAATTTCTTCAGGAGGGGGATTGACTTCACTGCCAGAAGGAGCGGGAGAAACTAGGGATGAAGAGACACGAGTAGTAGGAGTCTCACCATCAGGTGAAGAGAGGTTATGACCTTGTTGAGCCTTCTCCATGGCTTCCTTAGTTTTAGCTATTTCAGCACTAAGGTCGAAACCCTCTTGACTCATTTCTGTCAATGTGTCAAGGAGAGAATTCATATACACGCAACTCACATCAACAACATCCACCTCTTCAAGATCTTCATAATCCATTGCCCATACTTGAAGCTCAGCTCTCAAATCCGTCCTTCTCCACTTCAGCAGCTTCATGGGCGGCCCTTAACAGTACAATCGACTCCTCCAGAGTTTGAACTTTATCTAAAGCATTAGGAAGGTCCTCTTGAGTACGAGTGAGTGATTTCACGAGCTCGCCTGAGTATTCCTCCTTCTTCCCCAACAAGTTTTTCAAGTCTCTAATCTCCTCTGAGGCGCGAAACAGCTGCTCAGCAAATGAGGACTCCAGAACACTCTTGTCTTTATCAGCCTGACTGGAAGAAGCCTTTTCTACTGCCAGTTCTGCCTCCATGAGCCTCATCTGCCGCTTCAAGGTACTCCTTTCCTCTTCTAAAGCATCCATGTCAATCCTTAGGCTATCATACTGTGCTTTCCAATTATCAGCATCGACCTGTAACTCTTTTGTCTCCTGATCTGATTTGAATACTCTTCATGAGCTCCATGCCTATAAGATTAATCTACAAGAAATAAACCAATCAGATATGATAAATTACATATACGAAAATGAAAGAGGATTACCTGCATCATAACTTCAAAGAGGTATGCACAACTTTATTGGCCCATGTAAGAGCACTATGGGTGGCTAGCTTGGCTTTCTCAGTGGGACCTATCAAAGGCTTGAGCCACACTTCGGGCTCACCCGTTTTCTTGAAAAGATTCCCCTCAGCTGGAACCTCTATTACCACTTGCTGCATCTCTCTGCTGGAAGACCCTACTTCCCTAGCGGAAGTCATGGAAACAGGTAGAGATGAAGCAACAACAGGCATGGAGGGTTGAGGAGCTGGAGAAGCCACAGGCAAAGCAGCGGGCATGGAGGATTGAAGAGTTGAGGAAGCCATGGAAAAAGAAACGGCAGTAGCCGTAATAGCCAAAGGAGTAGATGAGACAGCTTCTCTTAAAGAAGCAGGAAAAACAACAGCCAAAGGGACATCATCAAAAGCAAGGTCAAAACCTTCATGGAACAAGTAAATGGGGGAATGTGAAACATCTTCGAAGGTAAAGGGATCAACCACAGACAGGAAAGGAAAAGTCATGGGTGTAGACTCATCGTCCGAAACCACCCCCCTTCTCCGTGGCCTGCGCACCAAAGCACCCTCTTCTTCTTCTTCTTCTTCTTCTTCTTCTTCTTCTACGGAACGAGACTCACCAATCTTTCTCTTCGAGGAAGACGAACCAACAATAATCTCTTGGCCTGGGCCAAAGACATCTTCGGGATAGATGAAGCAGACACCCCACGAGCAGAGAACCCTATCAAAAGAAAAAAAAATGTTAAGAGACAAAGAAAGAAGAGGCTCGAGTAAGAAAAGAAGCAAGAACAAAATCTTCACTTACCGTGGGTCTTTACATGCCAACCGTACTTCCCAGTGAAGTACTTCCAAGATCTCTCTTCTAAAGGAGCAACAGACAATAATTTTTCTACCCAATCACGGATACCGGAGACATACTCAACAGTACCCATGATTTCTGAGAGAAGAAGAAACATATATGGTGTTAGTAAAACATCTCAAGTCAAAAAGAGGAAAAGTAAATAGATGTGAGCTACATCATACTCACGTGCACGATTCCACTTCTTAGGGAAGGGAAGATTTTCTTCACCCACTAAACCAAAAGTGGGTACAACAACATACCGGAGGTACCAACCCCTATCCTTATCATCTCCAGGGGTTGCCAGCACTCTTTTGCTCCTAGCAGTCAGAGTAAAAACCCCTCACAAAACAAGGTAGGAGAGTAGAGATGAATAAGATGGTTGAAAGTAAAAGGAACCGAGGCTAAAGAAGCTAAACTCCTAAGACATGCGACAACTCGCCACACAAGTGGACCAACTTGTCCGAAGCAGATATTGATGAAACGGCTGAATTCAATTATGATTGGATCAATGAGAGGTCTAAACCCTAGAGTAAAAGGGTACGTATAGACAAAAGAATATCCCGTCTTGTAAGACGTTATTCTTTGATTACTATTCAGAATGTAGACAGGGAAATCAGGCCTCCCAAAACACTCCCTACGAACAAGGGAAATCTGACCCTCAGTTATAAGGGTTGGATACCTTTCGACACTCTCAAGGGAAGAAGATTGGTCAAGGAGAACTTGATTATCTCTAGCAAAGACAAACTCCGCAGGAACAATTTCATCAACTCCAAGTTCACGAAGGCGTTCACCTCTACCTCTGGACAAAGACCGAGAAGCCCTAAACCTCGTAGAAACTAGAGACCTAGCGGAAGGAGGGGAAACTATCTGAGAAGAAGAGGAGCCTCTCGAAGGAGTGGATCCTAGACTCCTAAGTCTACCACCCCTCCGACTCCTAGTCGGAGCAGAAGATGACGTTAAATTTTCAATATCTATTACTCTCTGAGGTTGATTTGAAGAAGACATGTTTACAAAGGCATGAAAAAAGTTCTTTACAAAAGACAAAGTTAGAAAGTGTTTCGCGGAAGCAAAGAAAAGAAGAAAGGTATTTATACTTGAGGAAAACCGTCAAACATGGAAAAAAGAAAAATAATGATGAAAAGTCATAATTGAAGGTGTCACTTCGGGACTGACGCAGCCGCAAAAAGCCCTAAAAGGTGCCGAGTAAATGCAGAGCCAATCCGAGAAACACACGTGGTATGAACATTAAATGGAAATGACAAATGACGCCTATGATTCAGAGAAGGATATAATGTTTTGAGGTAAAGCGGCGGCAAAATATTTCCTCCATAAATGAGTATCCACTTACCAAATATTAATCGATAAATATATGGTAAGTGAGGGGACTATCTGTATTGGTAAAAAAAGAGTTTCACACGTAAGCCAACTCTTGACAACTCAGCCAGTTATGTGGACATAGGAGAATGCGACAGCTGGATGTTATTCTTTGAAGAGGTACAAAACAAAGAGGCACGATTCAATAAACCCTCGAGCTCATCAGCCACGGGAAACTCAGCCTGATCAAGACAGGGAAGAGGCATGGTCAGAATGAATCTGGACAAAGTTACGGGCAGATTCAAGGACCCACAATTGATTACTCGTACGTTATGTAACCGCACCGCAATTACCATTATCCTTTGTAACGCCCCATTAATGTCATAATTAGTCATTAATGGTAAATCATATCAAGAGTTGTACGTTATATCAAGGAATCTCCTATATAAGGGATGGGAATACAGCTTGTAAAGACATCTGATTCTCGAATACAATCTACTTTGTTTTTCTATATTTCTGCAATATTGTCTATTACTCGTTTTTCTCTATTTCCTTGATTATCAGTAACCCGTGTTCATCCTAGAAAAAGCTTTAGTCAAAGGATATAATTCTTTGGTTAAACAAACACATCTTATACACCTTTATACAAGCGTTTGTAGACGAACTTCTCCACGATTTTTAGTTGAAATTCTTGTTCAAAACTAGTCCAAATCTCTATTAAATGACTTCAAATTTTATATACAACCTCCTTATACTATTTCTAACAAGTCTAAATAACAACCACTCTAAATTTCTCACAAAATCAAATTCATAATTTAAACCCACATATTTAAGCTTGTTAAAAATCTAATTTTCACCACCCAAATGGATTTGGTTTTTTTAACTAATATATGAGTCACAATTATTGATTCAAAAATTAACTTAAAATCTTGACCAATCTTTTTTAAAAATTAAATAGTAATTTCGAGAACCTATTGGAGTTGGATGTATAAATTGCACGGGGCGCCCTATTTGGTCGTCCCCATTTAACCTATACCCATATTTTAAAAATTATTTAACATATACCCTAATTTTTAGAACTTCAGGCGCCGCCTTCCTGATACCTGTGCAAAACTTCAGCTTATTTAGTGCTGAAATTTTTACAAATGAACTAAATAACTTCAGCATCTTCTGCTGAAGTTTTTGAAAAATCTCTATGACAAAACTAATTAATCCAGGACAAAACTTCAGTAAATTGGGTGCTGAAGTTTTTACAACTAAACTGAATAACTTCAGCATCTTCTGCTGAAGTTTTTGAAAAAGCTTTATGACAAAACAAATTAATCCAGGACAAAACTTCAACTAAACTAAATAACTTCAGCATCTTCTGTTGAAATTTTTTAAAAAGCTTTTTATGAGAAACTATTGAATCCAGGACAAAACTTCAGCATATTGGGTGCTGAAGTTTTTACAACTAAACTAAATAACTTCAGCATCTTCTGCCGAAGTTTTTCAAAAAGCTAATAACGGCAAAACTAATGAACCAGGACAAAACTTCAGCATATAGAGTGCTGAAATTTTTATAAATGAACTAATTAACTTCAGCAGAAGATGCTGAAGTTTCTGAAAAAACTTTATGAAAAAACTAATTAATCCAGGACAAAACATCAGCTTATTTACTGCTGAAGTTTTTACAAATGAACTAAATAACTTCAGCACTTCTGCTGAATTTTTTGAAAAAGTCTAGAATGCTGAAGTTTGTGTGAAAGCCTTTGCTACTTCATGCCCGTATGCCTGAAGTTTATGCGAAAAGTGGGTAAGCTTGCAATTTTTTTTGCAAAGCGGGTATAAGTTAAAACATGACCCAAAAAGCGGGTATAGATGTAAATCTCCCCCGAGTTGGATATTGAATCTTAGCCTATTATTTTTGGGTTAGTTGGTTGTAAATTAAAATGTGGGCTATAAAATTGAAAAGTAGGGAGCCCAATTTTCGTTATGTGAACTTTTTTAAAAAATGCATAGGTACCCCGTGAGCTATGGAAAATTTTATTTTGAGCCTCACATGCCACATCTCTCTAATTAATTGACAAATGGATTAATGGGTCCCACTTACTAATTTTAGTTGATAAAACTAAAAAAAGCAACTTAAAAGTTTATACTTTTCCTATTTAAGATGCTTCAACTAAATACCAAAATAAGTAATAAAATAATAGTAAATATGGTAATAACATATCTGCAATTATTGAGGAGCTAAACATATACAACAAGTTGCTTTTCCCCCCTCCAATCAGCACTTGCATACAATTCATTTGTATTGAAGACGAAGAGAAGAAAAATAAAGTTTTTACTCAAAGAAATGATATGGACGAGGGAGAGTGGATTATTCCCCTGAACAATCGGTAATAACTTTTCAATTTTTGGCATATTCAATTATCATGTAGCATACGTATCCAACTCGATTATATATATATATATATATTAGCTTCTTAAATATAAGTGCCGATCGAAAAAAAAGTGATCTGTTGTATACGTTGCTCAAATATTGCAGATATTTTATTACCTTTTTAATTATTATTTTATTACTTATTTTGTTCCTTAATTTAAGCATCTTAAATAAGAAAAATATGATTTTTAAATTTTATCTATTTAAGTAAGTAAGTGGGTCCCATGAGTCCACTTGTCAAGTAATAAAAGAGACTCACACAAGTATGATGTGGCATGTGAGACACAAAATAGAATTTCGCCATGACCTATAACCGGATTTTCAACTACACACTTTATATTTGTTGGATTCTATTACTCCCTCAGTTATATTTAAATGGAATTAGAATCACCCTGAAATGTCACTATCACATTCGTGTTTGGTGGTGAAATGCACGGTTCTGATACATGTATTTCCTTCTGGGTTTAATTGGAAGTTTATCTAGGAACTAGATTTTTTCATTCTTTTTCGTGAGAAAAACTTGCAGTTAAAAGTTTAAGAATAGTGAGTGAAGAGATTAGAAACAACACTAATCCTCTATAAAGTATAATGAAATATGGAGAGGAAAGAATAAAATTTACAACTCGATCTCGCCAGAAAATATGGAGAATACCGGAGCTAATTTCAGGCCAAGTCTATAAGTAATCAAACTGGAGGAAAGAAAATGAAAAAAAAAGAGAAACAAAAAATAGGAAAATATTATTTTATAAAAATGTTAGAAAAATTAAACTTTAACATTCTCTCTCTTTCTTACCCTCCCAAAAAAGGGTGACATACACTCTCTTCTATCAAATCAGCACTAAAGGTATACTAAATTCATTTAAAAAAGTTCTGGGGGTAATAGGACTCCCGCAAAGATAAAAGTCGGTAGTCGAAAATCCGACTATAGGTCAGGGGAATACTTATGCATTTTCCTACCGTACTAGAGAAGAAACTTAGAAGCCCTCTCTCAAATTTCAAACCAAGCTTCATCTTCTAACTCACACCACCGCACACCGTTCCGCCTCCAGAAAATTTCCTAGCGTCTGGCAAGACCCTACAAGTATATGTGAAGTCCTCATTTAGTTTCACTGTGGTGCCCACATCATCTTCAAATCTACACAGAGACAGCTTGATCTTATATACTTTAGAAAAGTCTTAATTAACATCACCACTTAAAGAGTATATTATTATCCTTCATCAATAAGAAAGATAAAGATGTGCTTCTTCTTGTTTTACCTATAAGCCCAACAGTAAGTCATTGCACTGGATCTAGAATAATTTAAATTCTTCACGTGCGATATAGATTCATGAAATGCAGCTCATCCTATGTCTCTGTGTAGTCTCCTAGATCAATCATGAAGCTCTGCTAGGACCCCTCTAAGGATCTGCATGAGTAGAAACGTTGTATGAGTACACAATAATCGGTACCTAGTAAGTATCAAGTTTAACCTCGAAGAAGTAGTGGTAAAGCTAAATGTTTTTGAATATCACCGCACAAATATCATAACAGAACTAAAGTAGCAGGTAATATCACGAATAACAAGAATCACAAATATCAAATAGGTATGATGCATGCTCTTCTAGTATAGAAATAATCATAACGTTACGCAAATATAGTATTAAAAAAATAGCATTCTCATATAACGACGCCAAGACTCCCAACTAGCATATAAGGATATCAAATAACGATTATTACTTAAATTAGTACTACTAAATGGGCCAATAATACGAATGCATGCTCATACCGATACAAAATCCATGCACCTCGATACACAATCCATGTATCAACATAACCAGATGCAAAATTAATATATTGGCCAAGTACAAAATCCATGTACCGACCATGCTCACAAGGCCCAAGGTAACATTGGTAATCACTAGACTACAGAGAGAGGCATCCAAATCCAAGCGCAAAGAGAGGTATCATAGCATCCCTAATAAATCAATATACGATCATCATGTCCAATGTGCCATAACTGTAACTCATCTGCATGCTTACCCTTCGTGCCAAAATCCTCAGTCCAAATCACATATCCGTTGTTCAAAATGTATGTATATGCCCAAGAACTATAGATAAAAGGTGCACAAATACTTAATAAATATCATACTTATATGTGTCATTAAATCTCTATGTGACTATGAATAATTAAGCAATTTAACATCTCAAGAATGAGTTCTCATGCCTTCACAATTAATCAAAAGGCTAGGCATGATTTCTATCGTTAATAAGAGAGCAAACATAATCACATAAGTCAAATATATCATGAATCAAATTATTACGTAGAAAAAACAAGGCATACAACAATAAAAATTCTGCTCCGATCTTGATATAAACTCAGTAAATGCATATACGCTCGTAATAGAAACCAAGGGTCCACCAAACTATATAGAGAACCAATTTCTCTATTAGTTTCCACAGAACACACGCACACGGCAGTAAGTAAATAACACAATGGAATTTTACATGGAAAACTCCCAGTACATGAGATTAAAAACTACGACCTACCCTTGTAGGATTTCAACTTCACTACTGAGCATACTTCAGATTACAACCTATTTTAACCTAGGAATTAACCTCTTAATTCCTCACTAACTTGTAGCAACTATATTACAAGTCCCTTTGTAAAAACTCTATTACAAAGCTTACAACTCAACTAACTCTAGCCAAGACACAAACACAAGGTTTATGATTTTTCAAAAGATTCCTAAACAATGCTTCTAACTAAGCTAAGTAGGAATTACAAGTAAAGTACTTTAACAAGGGTGAAAAACAACTAAGGACATGTAATAACTCAATACCGGGAACTGGTTCTTTGCTATGTTGTTCTTTGTTCTTGATGCCCTTGAGAATCGCTTGTAGGTTTGACGCACACACTTGAGAGAATGCTGGATGGATTCTTCAATGTTCAAGTGATGTTTTGCCTTTGCTTAAATTTTAATATTACATAGGTTACATAACTTGAATGATGCAAGCATGTTTGGTACAAGGGCTTTCCCAATAAAGTTGACTGCTGCATAGTTTGCATTATTGGGTGTGCAGGCAGCAACTTTACAACTGTTGGGGAGTTGACTGGTACAATCACTAAGGGAACTGGTGTCCATATGTTCTCTATGTTGTTTCTTTGACTCTGAAGAGTTGATTCATGTCCTCAGCTTGAGACTTTTTATTCGTACGTACTTGAGGATGTGTATCAGGTTCCTTATTTGGTTTTTATCATTAAGTTTGTTAGATCATCAAAAACATAAAAATCATGCATATAACCTATCAATTTCCCCTTTTTTGATGATGACAAACTTATATTTGAAGTTCTCCCAAAGAACTAGAATTCCCCATGAATCTATTCCCTATAATGTTTTCCCTCAATTAGTTTTCCCCCTTTTGGCGTCATAAAAAGATCAATAGCAAGCAATAAGCAAAAACAAGTCTAGCTTGATTAACCCATGCCACATGTGTGCACACGACATAACAAAAAAATAGAGCAAAAGAGCAAGACATGCACAACAAAAGAACGAAATTATCATTAAGTTTTGGAAATAAAATAGGGAGCAGTTCCATTGTTACCAAATCACCCACAAAATAAAAACAACAAAAAGGTACCAGTCATAAACATCTATGAGCACAGGAAAATAAAACAGAGGACATACACTAAGAACTTGGCACTAGGAACGGAATGGCTATTAAGGAGAATTGGAAAGGGGAGCACTAGAGGCAGAGGAAGAGACAAGGGTTCTAAGAAGGATGTCCATTCCAGAATTTGCTGACTCCTTCTCGTTTAGCAACCTTTCCTTCAGGTCCTCAACTTACTTTCTGAGGGCAACTTTTCCTTTATCAGACGAGCAACCTCTAGGCTTTGGGAACTGCTGGAACCAGGTGCCTTCTGGACCTGACTAAATTGACCTTCAAGAATGGAATTTCGTGAATTCAGCTTCCTTATCTCTTCAGTGGCACTATTCTGAGCGTTGATCAGTTGAGAGATGGTGGAATTGCTGCCAACCCCTCCACTCCTATCAATACACTCACACTCTTCTAGGGTGATTTTAGAGAAGGTTTTCTTGCGAGTACCCACTTTAGCCTAACTTTGAAGAATTCAAATACTTTAGTGAGGAGGAACCCGTAAGGTAACCCATGATTACCATCCTTGAACTCTGTAACTTTCTTCATGTTCTCTATCATAAGACTAGGCAGGTTTACAGTGGTGTAGCCATCTAGTGATTCCATGGGAACCAAGTCTTCTCGTGATGTAATAGGCCGTCTTTCAGTACGTGGGAGCAGAACATTGTTCACCATTTCAAATAGCAGTTGGTACACTGGAAGGACATATGTACCCGTTCCCCTTGCTGCACTGCCTTATCCTTCACAATGGAATTTCTGAAGTTCGAAGAGCAGGTCCCCTCAATGTAGGACATCCCATCAGTAGGCAGACCCAAAATGGTTCCCAGTACATTAGTATCCATCACAAAATCAACACCATTCAATTTCAAGTAGATGTTATCATCCTCAAGTGTTAAAAATTCAGCATAGTAACTACGCACTTCTGCCTCATACACTTTGGGACTGTCAATTGTGAACAAATGTGTTCACTGTTGGAATTCACTTGTGAACAAATGTGTCTTGAATGTTCTGTTATTTTCCTCTTTGAATGAAAATCCTGAATTGCTCATGAAACGGAAGTCAAAGTTGGGTATTGTAAAATCTTCACTTATGTTTCTCAGGCTCTTAGGGCTGTCAACATTTGAAGAATTTGATGGTTTGACATCCTTAATTAGGTTCTGAATGGTATAGGTTAACGTGAATTAGACAATTCTAATTGGAAAAGAATATCAGATTCTTGATGCGATATTGACCTGCAAAGAATTTTAAAAGCTCTTTTTCTTTGATATTATCTTAAAAGAAGTTTTCTGCTATGCTGAGGGAAGCACAATTCCTATTTTTACTTTAATTGTGTGTTATTATGACTTAGGACATTGGTTCCATTTGACAACACTTGTTTCTCATAACAATAGGCGTATTATCATAGTATTGAATTACTCTTTCAGCTCCTATTTTAGGATTCGTGTTCAGTTTTCTCTGCGCCTGCAACATGTTTTTTAAGTAGGTATCGTATTGACAATATGACATATGTCCAGAGAAGAGGCCTCTCCTAAAAATTGAAAAAGGTGAATCATTTGCAGAGCAGGGACAGTTAGGAGAAAAGTTCTTATCATTTTGTTGGTTTGCTGTTGGGATCGTTGGTAGAGGGGTTACCGGATCACATAGGCAGGCACCTTGAAACACAAAAGCTGTTTGGGAACATTGGTCGATTGTGCTGCTGATCTTTGTTGTTGTGTTTGCTAACTTGGGTTTGAATCCCATCGCCCCCAACCCCAACAGTCTTTTTTATTGCCCCTCCCTCAAAAAGCCCCAAATCATTTCTCTCCACACTACTAGGGAAAAATGCAGAAAGAATTACAAGAAAATAAATGTTACTTCACACTATAATAAAAAATAATTCATATTTTTAAGTTTTGCCCGACCTAGCCCATATTGTATATATTTTAGAAGCACTAGCAAATTCAAAATCTGTGTTCTTACAACCATTGCTTCTAAAAGCTATAGAGTTAAATGAGTGTTCTCACAACCATTGTTTTCACTCTCTCTTCTTCTCACATCTTCTACATATGCTTCAAGGGCCCGTGTATTTTCTGTTTCTCCCCTGTGTCACCTGGTTGCAATGTAAGAAAGTGAAGAGTAGAAGTCCACCATTGAAGGTCATTCAAAGCTTTGCTTTCGAAAATAGGATTTTTTGAATTTGTTAGTTTTTGGAGTGAGTGTTATTTCGATTGATTGAAAAGATCAAAAGGAGTTCAAAATCAAAATTTCTAATGATTTGGAGTAGGTTTGAGTTAAATTTCAGAAAAGACGCAAGGAAGAAGGCGAAGTGAGTTTTTTGTATAATTATGTATAATCTTGTATAATAGTGTATATGAGTGTATAAACACATCTTATACACTTTTATACACCTTTATACGAGCGTTTGTAGACGAACTTCTCCACTATTTTCAATTGTAATTCTTGTTCAAAATCAGTCCAAATATCTATTAAATAATTTCAAATTTTATATACAACCTCTTTATACTATTTCTAACAAGTCTAAATAACAATCACTCTAAATTTCTCACAAAATCAAATTCAAAATGTAAATCCACATATTTAATCTTGTTAACAATCTAATTTTCACCACCCAAATGGATTTGGTTTTTCGAACTAATATTTGAGTCACAATTATTGATTCAAAAATTAACTTAAAAACTTGAGCAATCTTTTTTAAAAATTAAATAGTAATTTTGAGAACCTATTGGAGTTGGATGTTGAATCTTAACCTATTATTTTTGGTCTAGTTGGTTGTAAATGAAATGTGGGCTATAAAATGAAAAGCAGGGAGCCCAATTTTCATCATGTGAACTTTTCCCAAAAATGCATAGGTACCCCATGACCTATGGAAAATTTTATTCTGAGCCTCACATACCACATCTCTCTAATTAATTGACAAATGGATTAATGGGTCCCACTTACTTATTTTAGTTGATAAAACTAAAAAAAGCAACTTAAAATTTTATACTTTTCCTATTTAAGATGCTTAAACTAAATACCAAAATAAGTAATAAAATAATAGTAAATATGGTAATAACATATATGCAATTATTGAGGAGCTATACATATACAACAGGTTGCTTTTCGCCCCCTCCGATCAGCACTTGCATACAGTTCATTTGTATTGAAGACGAAGAGAAGCAAAATAAAGTTTTTACTCAAAGAAATGATATGGACGATGGAGAGCGGATTATTTTCCTAAACAATCCGTAATAATGTTCCAGTTTTCGGCATATTCAATTATCATGTAGCATACGTTTCCCACTCGATTATATATATATATATATATATATATATATATATATATATATATATATATATATTAGCTTTCTAAATATAAGTGCCGATCGAGAAAAAAAAAAAGCAATCTGCTGTATACGTTTCTCAAATATTGCAGATATTTTATTACTTATTTTTGTCCTTAATTTAAGCATCTTAAATAAGAAAAATATGATTTTTAAATTTTATCTATTAAAGTAAGTAAGTGGGTCCCATTAGTCCACTTGTCAAGTAATAAAAGAGACTCACACAAGTATGATGTGGCATGTGAGACACAAAATAGAATTTCTCCATGACCTATAACCGAATTTTCAACTACACACTTTATATTTGTGGGATTCTATTACTCCCTCAGTTATTTTTAAATGGAATTAGAATCACCTTGAAATGTCACTATCACATTCGTGTTTGGTGGTGAAATGCACGGTTCTGATACATGTATTTCCCTCTATAATCATTTTTTTTCCAATCTACTTCTTTCCCAACTCATTTTTGTATTTTTTAAAATTCTTTTTCTTTTTCACACACCCCACTTCTTTCCATTCCCCAACCCACAAGTGAAGCAACGGAACTTTTTGGTCGAAGAAGTAGATCGAAAAATGATGAGCTCCTACAAAACTTTTTAGCAATAAAAAATCAACAACCAAATTCTTCTTCCTCGTTCTCTCTTTTATATAAATTTGATCAATTAAAAAATAGGACTCCCCTCCCTCACCTCAATACCTGAAGCAATGAAAGGTTGCATGCCCCAATTGAAAAACAGCGAGTATGGCGAGAATAGTTTTTGCAACCAACAATAAAAATTATTCTTCTTTTCCAGTATTTTCTTGTACAGATAATTAAATAGGCCTTTATTCAAAATTCTGCTTCAATAAATAAAATTTCTTCAATAAATGACGACATCATGTGTCTGCTACGTGGGTGGTCAATGACGAAGAAAATTTTGTGGCTTCTTCTGGGTTTAATTGGAAGTTTATCTAGGAACTAGATTTTTTCATTCCTTTTCATGAGAAATAATTGTAGTTAAAATTTTAAAAATGATGAGTGAAGAGATTAGAAACAACACTAATCCTCTACAAAGTATAGTAAAATATGGAGAGGAAAGAATAAAATTTACAACTTGATCTCGCCAGAAAATATGAAGAATGCCGGAACTAATTTAAGATCAACTCTATAAGTAATCAAACTGGAGTAAAGAAAATGAAAAGAAAAAAAAGAAAAGAAAAATAGGAAAATAGTATTTTATAAAAATGTTAGCAGCATAAAACTTTAACATTCTCTTTCTTTCTTACCCTCCCAAAAAGGGTGACATACACTCTCTTCTATCAAATCAGCAAAGGTATACTAAATCCATTTAAAAACGTTTCGAGGGTAATAGGACTTCCGCAAAGATAAAAGTGGGTAGTTGAAAATCCGGCAATAGGTCAGGGGAGTACTTATGCATTTTCCTACAGTACTAGAGAAGGAAACTTGGAAGCCCTCTCTCAAATCCCAAACCAAGCTTCATCTTCTAACTCACACCACCGCACACCGTTCCACCTCCGAAAACTTTGCTGGCGTCTGGCAAGACCCTACAAGTATATGTGAAGTCCTCGTTTAGTTTCACTGTGGTGCCCACATCATCTTCAAATCTACACAGAGACGACTTGGTCTTATATACTTTAGAAATGTCTTAATTAACATCACCACTCAAAGAGTAGATTCTTATCCTTCGTCAATAATAAAGATAAAGATGTGCTTCTTCTTGTTTTACCGATATGCCCAACAATAATTCATTGCGCTGGATCTAGAATAAATTAAATTCTTCAGGTGCGAGGTAT
Source organism: Nicotiana paniculata (assembly GCA_005239505.1). NCBI lineage: Eukaryota > Viridiplantae > Streptophyta > Magnoliopsida > Solanales > Solanaceae > Nicotiana > Nicotiana paniculata. The sequence continues at coordinate 14,189 of MDKI01103911.1, forward strand.
ATCCATGAAGTGCAGCTCATCCTATGTGTCTGTGTAGTCTCCTAGCTCAATCAGGAAGCTCTGCTAGGACCCACCTAAGGATCTGTATGAGTACACAATAATCGGTACCCAGTAAGTATCAAGTCTAACCTAGAAGAAGTAGTGGTGAAGCTAATTATTTTTGAATACTCACCGCATAAATATCATAACAGAACTAAGAACTATAATAGCAGATAATATCACAAATAACAAGAATCACAAATATCAACAGTTGAGGGATGAGGATTGAGGCATGCCCTTCTAGTATAGAAATAATCATAAAGTTACGCAAATATAGTATTAAAAAAATAGCATGCTCCTATAAAGACGCCAAGACTCCCAACTAGCATATAAGGATATCAAATAACGATTATCACTTAAATTAGTACTACTAAATGAGTCAATAATACGAAGGCATGCTCATATCGATACAAAATCCATGCACCCCGATACACAATTCATGTATCAACATAACCCGATACAAAATTAATATATTGGCCAAGTACAAAATTCATGTACCGACCACGCTCACAGGGCCTAAGGTAACATGGGTAATCACTAGACTACAGAGAAACGAATCCAAATCCAAACGCAAAGAGAGGTATAATATCATCCCTAAAATCAATATCCGATCATCATGTCCATTGTGCAATAACTGTATCTCATCTACACGCTTACCCTTCGTGCCAAAATCCTCAGTCCAAATCACATATCCGTTATTCAAAATATATGTATATGTCCAAGAATTATAGATAAAAGGTGCACAAATACTTAATAAATATTATACATATATGTGTTCATGAAATCTCTATGTGACTACGAATAATTAAGTAATTTAACATCTCAAGAATAAGTTCTCACGCCTTCACAATTAATCAAAAGTTTAGGCATGATTTCTATCATTAATAAGAGAGAAAATGTAATCACATAAGTCAAACATATCATGAATCAAATGAGTACGTAGATAAAACAAGGCATACAACAATAAAAATTCTACCACGGTCTTGATATAAACTTGGTAAATGCATATACGCTCGTGATAAAAATCAAGGGTCCACCAAAATATATAGAGAACCAATTTCTCTATTAGTTTCCACAGAACAAACGCACACTGTAGTAAGTAAATAACACAATGAAATTTTACGTGGAAAACTCCCAGCTCACAGGATTAAAAATCACGACCTTCCCTTGTAGGATTTCAACTTCATTACTGAGCATACTTCAGATTACAACCTATTTTAACCTAGGAATTAACCTCTTAATTCCTCACTAACTTGTAATAAATCTATTACAAGCCTATTTGTAATAACTTGATTGCATAGCTTACAACTCGAATAACTCTAGCCAAGACACAAACACAAGGTTTATGATTTTTCAAAAGATTCCTACACAATGCTTCTAACTAAGCTAAGTAGGAATAACAAGTAAATTACTTTAACAAGTGTGAAACACAACCAAGGACATGTAATAACTCAATACAGGGAACTGGTCCTTTGCTATGTTGTTCTTTGTTCTTGATGCCCTTGAGAATCACTTGCAGGTTTGACGCACACACTTGAGAGAATGCTGAATGGATTCTTCAATATTCAAGTGATGTTTTGCCTTTGCTTCAATGTTAATATTACATAGGTGACATCACTTGAATGATTCAAGCATGTTTGGTACAAGGTCATTCCAAATAAAGTTGACTGCTGCACAGTTTGCACTGTTGCATGTGCAGACAATAACTTTACAACTGTTGGGGGGTTGACTGGTACAGTCACCAAGGGAACTAGTGTCCATATGTTTGCTATGTTGTTTCTTTGACTCTGAATTTGATTCACGTCCCCAGCTTGAAACTTGTTGATCTTACGTACTTGAGGATGTGTATCAGGTTTCTTATTTGATTCTTATAATTAAGTTTGTTAGATCATAATATAATGCATATAACCTATTAATTTCCCATTTTTTGATGATGACAAACTTATAATTGAAGTTCCCCCCTAAGAACCAGAACTCCCCTTGAATCTGTTCCCTATCTTGTTCCCCTAAATTAATTTTCCCTCTTTGGGCATCATAAAAAGATCAATAGCAAGTCTAACTTGGTTAACTCATGCCACATGTGTACACATGGCATAACAAAAAAGTAGAGCAAAAGAGCAAGACAGGAACATCAAAAGAACGAAATTATCATTAAGTTTGGAAATAAAATAGGGAGCAGTTACATTGTTACCAAATCATCCACAAAATAAAAACAACAAAAATATACTAGTCATAAACATCTCTAAGCACAGGAAAATAAAACAGAGGACAGACACTAAAAACTTGGCACTAGGAAGGGAATGACTGTTAAGGAGAATTGGAAGGGGGAGAACTGGAGGCAGAGTAAGAGACAAGAGTTCTAAGAAGGATGTCCATTCCAGCATTTGCTGACACCTGCTCATTTAGCAACCTTTCCTTCAGGCCCTCAACCTATTTTCTGAGGGCATCATTTTCCTTTATCAGACGGGCAACCTCTAGGCTTTAGGAACTGCTAGAACCAGGTGCTCCTGGACCTGACTGAACTGACCTTTGAGAATGGAATTCCGTGCCTTCATCTTCCTTATCTCTTCAGTGGCACTATTCTGAGCGTTGATCAGCTGAGAGATGGTGTAATTTCTGCCAACCCCTCCACTCCTATCAATACACTCACACTCTTCTAGGGTTGTTTTGGAGAAGCTTTGCTTGCAACTACCCACTTTAGCCTTTCCCAAGGAACTTTGAAGAATTCAAATACTTTGGTGAGGAGGAACCCGTATGGCAACCCATAAATACCATCCTTGAACTCTGCCACTTTCTTCATGTGCTCTATCATAAGACCAGGCAGGTTTATAGTGGTGTTTCCATCCAATTCTTCCATAAGAACCAAGTCTCCTTGTTGTAATAGACCATCTTTTAGCACGTGGGAGCAGAACTTTGTTCACCATTTCAAATAACAGTTAGTACACTGGAAGGAGGGACTTCTTGTGTACCCGTTCTCCTTGTTGCACTGCCTTATCCTTCACGACGGCTTTTCTGAAGTTCGAAGAGCAGGTCCCCTTAGGACATCCCATTAGTAGGAATGCCCAAAATTGTTCCTAGTACAATAGTATCCATCACAAAATCAACACCACTAACTTTCAGGTAGATGTTATCATCCTCAAGTGTGAAGAAGTCAGCATAGAAACTACGCACTTCTGCCTCACACACTTTGGGACTGTCACTTGTGAACAAATACGTCCACTTTTAGAATTCACAAATATCCACCAGTTGGCACATTCCTGACTTGTCAAGAATATCAGAGGCAAATGTGTGGCCCCACAGCACCTTTTGGTTTCTCAAAATTTCCCTTCCAACATCCTGGGTTGCACCAACCTTGGCCTTTTTGGAGGAACCAGGTTCCTCACTATCACCAACCTTCCTTTTCACTGATTTTTTTGCACTTTTTCTTTTCTCAATATATTTCTCAGACACCGACCCCTCAGACACCTTTTCAGACACTTGTTCAACCGACTCTTCAGTCACTTTTTCCCCAGACTTGGAAACTGCTCTCTCATCAGATTTTTCAACTACTTTCTCACCAGATTTTTTACCCTCAACATTTCTCAAACCCATCTCACCCACGGATGACTCTTTCTTGTACTCTGGAATTGTAAGTTTCTTTGAGGACTTACGAACTAAGGAACCAGGTTCCTTAAGCACCTCATCATCAATATCAACAACTAGTGTTGGAGGCACTACCTTCTCATTTAAAACCTTCCTATCTTTTACCAATCTCCTCTTGTTTTGTTCTTCTTTGTTTTTCCTTAGGACTGACTCAAGAGATTCCTTCTTCTGCAACCTAGTGGTAGGTCTCTTAGGAGTTGACTATTGGGGAGTTTCCTTTCTACTCATAGCCCTAATGAAGCTCGCAAGAACCACATTGTCATAGTCATATTCACTATCCTCATGATCCTCCTCAGATAAAGATCTCATTTCAGGGACAACAATAGACAATGGCTCAACATAAAAATGAGAAGAGAGAGCGGTATCAGTACTGACTTGGGGTTCTTGTGGAGAACCGGGGTTTTTATTCCAAGTAGAAGCAGGGGCTCCTCTTGGGCGGAGGGATCAGGTTCCTTAGTTGGTTCCCCAGTAGTACTGTCAGGTGCCAAAGTTTTAACAGACACCAGTTCCCTACCCTCTACCTTTGTACTATTTTCTTCCCCCCTGAGACCCATTGGTCTCAGACACACTCTCGTAACCTCCCAATCAAACTTCCCTCAGCAACTATTGACATCATATTTTCTATAGCCTCTTATTCTTGTAACTCCAAAGTAAACTCAGAAAGCATAAGAAGAGCATTACTTGTAGAATCGACAGCATTCAGATCAAGTCCTGGGGTAGTCTTTGCTGATTCATCACTATTACAACCCACACTTTGTATCTCAGAACTTTCTTCCACTGGTAGACTAGATATTTCCTGATTTTCTTCTTCCGCCACTATATCTGCTTCTGACATTTTTTCCGCCGAGACAGAAGGAGAGATCATAGCCACAAATTTCTTGGGAGTCGAGGTTTTCTGACTCCGATAAGAGCCAGTACTCGACTAAGTTTGAGAGGAACTAGTAAGTGGTTGTGAATCTAGCTTAGGGTTTGGACTAGGTGGTGTAAGGATTGTAGGCTCTAGCACTGGGGTTTCAATAGGTGAAAACACGGTGGAGGCGATGCTTGGAACATTCTACGCTTCCAGATTCTCAGACATGGAGTGCAGTGAGAATTGATGGAAGAAGAGAGTGTGTGGTTATAAGAAAAAGGGAATTTTTGGCTTATGATGTGAACGGTTATGAAAGTGACCGTGAGAGGATTTATTTAAGAAGAGTGAGGGACCGGTTAGGAACGATTATCAATTTTGGGTAGACGGGTCATTTCATAACGAGTAGGACGCTTGGGTTCCAAAAATAGAGAAAAAAAGACATTTTGATGACGTGGCACCATTCTAGCCGTTAAAAAGTTGTGGATGAGAGTACATAGGAACTACTAACTTGTGTCAAAGGAACCAGGTTCCCTGACAGATTTTGTAAATGTGAACTTCATCCTTTTGACTAAAATGTGATATCATTGGCTACTTGTTTGCTCTATAATCGTCATGCGTGTCTACCTGCAACGGTATAGAGATGAGTTAGACTTTGCCAGAAAATACTTTTTAGCCATTTTACCTGTTCATTTCTTTCATAGCCAATCATTGAGGGACTAGGTCCTTAGCTTGATTTTATCAACCCTAGTGCCAAGCGATTCTTTTAAAGGTGCTCTCTACTAAGTGCTTTGGTGAAGATGTCTGCAATTTGATCTTCTATGCTGCAAAATTTCATGCAAATGAGCCCTTTTATGTCGCACATAAATGTTCTTTTGTTCTCTTATGTTGAATCAGATTCTTGGCCATGTTAAGAGCACTGGTGTTGTCACATAGTAAGGGTACACAGTCAGAAAACACGTCAAAATCTTCCAGTTGCTGCTTGACCCATAGCAGTTGAGCACAACAAGAGGCAGTTGCCACATATTCAGCTCATGCAGTTGAAAGAGCCGCCGAGTTTTGTTTTCTTGTACTCCATGAGATCAGACATGATCCCAAAACATGTGTCATGCCAGAAGTGCTTTTCCTATCACTAGATAACCAGCATAATCAGCATTAGCATACCCGATTAAACCAAAATTTTCATCTGAGGAATAGTAGAAACCAGGTCATGCGTGCCTTTGAGATACCTCAGGATTCTCTTGGTAGCCTTCAGATGATTAGACTCAAACCTGGCACAAAGTCCCACACTGAAAATAATATATGGTCTGCTTGCTATAAGATACAGAAGTGACCCGATGATACCTCTATAATGGTCTCATTCACAGGAGAACCAGGTTCATCCATGTTCAGACGAGTAGTAGCGGCCATGGGAGTATCAATGTGTTTTGATCCTTTCATATCAAATCGCTTCAAAAGCTCCTTGATGTAATTTTGCTGACTTATCATTGTCACCTTAGGAGTTTGCTTGACTTTTAATATCAAGAAGAAATTTAATTCCCCCATCATTTTATTTCAAACTCACTTCCCATGAGTTTTGAAAATTCCTTACACAATGAATCATTTGTTGCTCCATAGATGATGTCATCAACATTGACTTGCACAATGGGCAGGTTCCTCCCTCGTTTCTTCAGAAATAAGGTGTTGTCAATTTTTCCTCTTGTAAAGCCATTTTCTAGAAGGAATTGGACAACCTTTCATACCAAGCACAAGGGGCCTGATTTAGCCCATATAATGCCTTGTAAAGTTTAAAAACATTCTCAGGATGCTTATGATTCTCAAATCTAGGTTTTTGCTTGACGAAGACTTCTTCTTTTAGGAAGCCTTTCACAAATGAACTTTTGACATCCATTTGGAACAATTTGAATTCCATATGAGATGCAAAGGTGATCACGCCCAAGTATGCCTTATAAAAAGGACAAGTGGTCGCTGAAAATATAATCTGGTTCAAGTCCGGAGTCGAATCACGCAGGGAACTAACCTATTGACTACAAGTTTTAGTGATGCTAATGACAAGCTCAGACAACTTCCAGGTGCAAGAGTTTTATGAATAAACAGTGGAATTTATTTAGCTAATATAAAATGACAATAAAACTAGCAATAATCAAGAATAAAGTTGAATTCAATGGTAAAAGAAACTAGGCTATTGATTTCCCTTATTGCCGGATTAATTCTTAACTCTTTAGCTATAATCTCGCCGTAATAAATCTATGAGGATTTTGAGTTCCGGGCTACCGTAATTATCTCTCGATCAATTACGATAATTTTCTAGAAGCATTCTTTCGAACTACTCTAGCTAGCAATTTATGCAACTCGGAATTATCCCACCAAAGATTTGTTATTTGTAAACCCACTTTTAAATACATGTAATTAATCTCTTGAATTACCCGAAAGTGATGTTGTCCAACAACAATCTAACCAAGTGTTCTTTCTCAAGCAACACAAAGCAGCTAGACACGATTAATCAAGGGCCCTTTCAATTAACCACAATACAAAACATAGTTGAACAATCATAGGACAAACACGACTCGATTATATCAAAATAGAGTTAAAACTTCATCCAACAATTGAGTCCATCAACCCTAGATTAAATGTTTAGCTACCCATACTAATACAAAACATAGCAATAATAAGCTTCATGATTCACAATGATGAATAGAAACAAGAATAAAGAAACTCTAAAGAATTGTTTGATCTCCTCTCACTTGTTCTTGCCTCCAATTATGTCTAAAACAAGCCTAATATGACTTCTGGGCGAGTTTGGGCTCTTATAGGTTTAGGTTAATTGCTCAGGAATTTACACAAGAGCCCTTGCAGTTTATCGCTTTTAAAAACCCGTCTGCGATCGCGGACTCAACCGCGGACGTGCACTGTTTCACTGTTTTCTTCCGCGCCCAGGTCCGCGGTCGCGGACCTGCCTTTTGCATTTTTCCTTGTTTTCCTCGCTCTTTATCATCCGGGCAATCATTTGATTGGCCTTGTATGTTCGTAATTGACTCCAAAACTCTCTTTATCTCCCTCCTAGCTCGGAGTGGCTCCTGTAAAGCATAAATTTCTCAATTAGAGCATTTTGTTATCTTTTAGCATTTAAACATTAATAAAGTGCGGTTAAATTAGAGTATAAATAGCGTCTACATTGCATAATATAGGCTACTATCAACACCCCACACTTAAACCATTGCTCGTCCTCAAGCAACAAAACCACACTCTACAGGCCTAACTTCCCTAAGCAACTTCCTTACACATCCACACCTCAAGAGTGGACTCTTCCTGGCCACGCAATGTCCTTGACCGGCTACTGACTCTATATCAAAGGTCGAGACTTACCTCTCTTTCATTAGTCAAGTGCCTACTCACCACAAAAGAGACTTATTTCATAATCAGAACAATTCACGCACACCGAGGATTTCAAAAGAAATATATTTCGCTCACCCTCAGAAATAACATTTCTTGTGCCATAGAAAACGCACCATATGCTTGCCCGTAGTGTAATACTCTACTAATCGAGCTCATTCAGTCTAGGATCAATTAGGGCTTTATTTGGTTGTAATGTAGGCTGCAGGTCGGGTAGGATACATTTAGATATAAGAGTGACTACACCTCCCTAAGCACTTTAATACATTTACTTTACAGTCAAGACCATACTTATGTCAAACCACAATTCCACCTTTACATCAATATGTAATACCCCATACTTCTTTAAGCACACTTATATCAAAAGCCACCACCATCAAAGACTATTCTTTACACAATAAAATTCACTTTTTTTTCCTTTTTTTCGATTTTTTCAATTCAGGTGGCTTTTAGTATTACTTTTCAACACAGTGCACCTTTCTCCTTATTTAATCAGTTCCACTCAAAATCCAAACCAACCACCCACACTTTAACGTTTACATAGTTCATCACAATTCAAGTGCTTATGAGAGGTGACAAGGTTCAGATAGATGGATAATTCAAAAATTGGATACGGCTTGTAATGTGGTTACCAAAGAAATAGGATTACATTCTCAAAGGGGTTAACTACGGTATACAACAATTAGGTGGGTGGAACATGTGTATATATGGTTCAACAAAGAAATGCCTATATCACTTCCTAGACCAAATAAGACTATCATTTCGCTTTGCAAACACACGGGGAAAGTTTTAGGCGTTAAATATTAGCACAGAATACACAAAGCCTCACACACACATGGCACATGACTCAATCCAATTTAGATCACCAGACACTTCGCTCAGGGTACTTCAACCAAATCAAGAACACAAATTTTAAGGCCTTCTCACAAGATTCAACCAATGAGCCTAAGTGTCTATATTCAAGGCACCATGGAGTTAAGGGATCCTATTTCAATTCTTCCCCTCGCCCATAGGTTTCTAACTAAAAAAAAAAAACTAACTACACTCGGTTCAAATAAAACCCTTGGAAAAGAACCTTGGTTTAAAGAAAAAACAAAGGGGAGTTGATACACTACTACAAAACCAAAATCTTTTTTTTTGTTTGACTTTAGTCCCTCAAGAAACCCATCGAGTTGTATCCATCGTCGGGCCAAGTCGAAGTTAACTTAACAAAAGAAACGACAAAACAGTTATATACATATACAACAACATACAACATCATACCCCACCCCACACTTAGAAAATTGGCATGTCCCCATGTCAAATAAATTAAAGCAAGGTAAGGTAAGGGGACTTCCCTGGTAACTTAGTCCTGGTCGGAGATAGTGCCCGGATAGAGGTGACAAGCTCGTCCTAGCGCCCGCATCCAGCCCATAATCTTCTTTTTGGACTTTGCATCTTGAGTAGCCAGAGCATCAACTCTAGTCCCCAGGTCTGTGACCGAAGTGTGCAGCCCTTCCATTTCCTGCTCCAAAGGTGTCAGGCGGGTACTCCTGCGGGCCTGAGATGGACCTGACTCATCTGGGATCTGCACATGTGGGGGTGAGGCATGCATAGCCTCTTCCTAACAATCATCATCACCCTCAGACTCATCGGAGGTATTATCGTGAGCAGCTTTAGGTGCCACCGGGTCCGTCTCAATGGTTACTTTGCTTGCCCGGAACGTGACCTCCTTTGGCACCTTCCCATCTATGTTGAGGTTCTCGGGAACTCTCGCCGCTCGGCACAATCTGGTGACTAGAGATGGAAAGTAGAATCCATACTTCTTCTCGAGTGAGCGGACGAAAATTTTCACCTGGATGAGCCGGGCCACATCAAAATCTCGGCTATTCACAAAACACCAAATCGCTGCCGCCCTAGTCCATTTGCATCAATAGTGTTGTGCGATGGCAGAAAATGATTGTTGATTATGGTAAGGCAGCACTTCGCCTCCCAAGTGAGGGATGATGAATTCAAGACACTCCCAGGTGTAACCCATGCTACCTCCTTGCCCGACACACAAATGGTTTGGATGAATAGATTCTAAGTGACGGGCTTTCGCTGGTATGTATCATAAAAATCTTCACCCCCATCGAAAATCAGAAACCTATACACTCATCTGATGGTATAGAGTGAAGCATCCACCCTGGTTTGGCGCACCATTATAACTCGATTCTCATGTTCTGGTCAATTGGCATAAAATTCCCTCACAAGCATCATATTGCCTTCTTCCTACTCGTCAAAGAGGATTTCGAACCGGCATCTCATCAATTCCTGATACATGTTTGGGCATTCAATCTGGAGAGTCGTCCTGTCAATGGCTTTCTCGGCCACAGGCTTCTTTGACGCCTTGTCACTGAAATGCTCCTGAGCTTTTCTGGACACAAACTCGCGATTGTCAAATTAGCTCGTGCTAGCCAGTGTCCGAGCTCAAGAGGAACCTACTGGTCCACTGGCCGAGGATCCCGTAGCACGTCTCTTCTTGGAGGGGTTCATGATACATAGTGTCCGCCCCGTCCGCGGTCGCGTCCGCAGTTGCGGACGCTGGGCAGAAACACCATTAAACTCCACGCCCTGTCCACTGTCGCGGATGCTGGGCAGAAATTGTGACCACTTCCGTGCCCAGTCTGCGATCGCGTATCGTTGCTCGAACATTTTTTATTTTCTTTAATTTTTACCTCTTCCGGGGTTAGCTTTTGACCCCGACTCCTTCCGATGTGCCCAAATCTTTCCCTGCACACTAGTAGTTTGGTTAATATCGTTCACATCAAATACAACACAAAAGAAAAACAAAAGAAGATCATGGATTGCCTCCCAAGAAGCACCTGAGGTAACATCGCGGCACGACGAATTACAACAAACCATGGGTTGCCTCCCAGGAAGAGCCTGATTTAATGTCGCGGCACGACGCAAGCTTTGATCATCACTCCTCATTCGCGTATTGGGGATCTTCCAAAGTTATTACCATTCTATCCCCTTTTTCTTCGGCTATTCCAAGGTAGTGTTTCAACCTTTGCCCATTCACCGTGAACTTATTTGTCCCGTCTTCTGATTCAATCTCCACAGCTCCACTTAAGAACATTTTCACCACTCGGAAGGCTCCTGACCATAGGGACTTTAACTTACCTGGAAACAATCTCAATCTCGAGTTGCATAACAACACTAGATCTCCGGGTTTGAAGGTTCGATCCAAGATGTGCTTATCATGCATTAGTTTCATCCTTTCTTTATATAGTCTAGCACTCTCGAAGGCCTGGAACCTGAATTCCTCCAGCTCATGTAACCAGTGACCTGCTGGTACCTGCGGTCTCCATATCCAAATTTAACTGCCGCAATGCCCAAAGTGTTTTATGTTCGAGCTCTACCGGAAGGTGGCATGCCTTTCCAAACACCAACTTGTATGGTGACATACCAATTGGAGTTTTGAATGTTGTGTGGTAATCCCACAATGCATCATCCATCTTCTTCGCCCAATCGGTCCTTGTTGCATTCACTATTTTATTAAGGACACTATTAATTTCCCTATCAGACACTTCAACTTGCTCGCTTGTTTGTGGGTGGTACGGTGAGGCCACTTTGTGGTGAACTCCATACTTTTCCAACAGCCGTGCAAACACTCTATTGCAGAAATGGGTTCCACCATCACTGATTATAGTTCTCAAGGTGCCAAAACGTGTGAAATTTATTTTATTTAGGAAACTTGTCACCCCTTTTTCACCATTGGTTGGGAGAGCCACCGCTTCGACCCACTTGGAGACATAGTCAACTGCTACCAATATATATTTGTCATCATATAAGCTGACAAATGGCCCCATAAAGTTGATCCCCCACATGTCAAAAACCTCCGCCTCTTGAATTTTCTTCATCGGCATCTTGTGACGGCAAGATATATTGCCTGTCCTTTGGAATTCATCGTAACTTTTGACCTAAGGATAGGCATCGTTGAACAGGGTAGGCCAATACAATCCTGATTCCAACACTTTTTCTGTTGTCCGGATTCCTCCAAAGTGTCCACCATATGGTGAAGCATGGCAAGCCTGCAAAACAGACGGTTGATCTTTCTCGGGGATACACCTCCGGATCATGTTATTAACACATATCTTAAAAAGTAGAGGTTCATCCCAATAATAAAATTGACAATCATGGAAGAACATTTTCTTTTGAATTGAGGAGAGATCGTAAGGTACAATACCGCTTGCTAAGTAATTAGCAATATCAGCATACCATGGCGCCTCCTCCACTGTCACAGCAAGTAACTGCTCATCCGGGAATGTCTCGGTGATATCTTTAACCTCCATTCTTGTTTCTGCTCCTTCCAACCTCGAGAGGTAGTATGCCTCTTGATTGTCCGTCCCCTTTCTGTCACGGATTTCTAGGTCGAATTCTTGTAGCAAAAGAACCCAGTGAATCAAGCATGGCTTTGTGACAGTGTAGTTCAGATGTGCACTACTGAGCGTCCTACTTGCATAGTAAATTGGGTGCATCATCTTATCCTTGCACTGCCTCAAGACTGCTCCTATAGCATAATCACTAGCGTCGCACATGAGCTCGAATGATTGCTCCCAGTTGGGTGCAGTCACCAATATCTTCTTCAGTTCATCAAAGGCCAATCTACAAGCATCAGAAAACACAAAGGGAAAAAGCTGCTAACATAAGGGGTTAGCAATCTTGGAAAAATCCTTAATGAACCGCCTATAGAACTCGGCGTGCCAAGGAAAATTCTCACTGCCTTTACTGACGTGGGTGACGGGAGCTTCACAATAACATCAACCTTGGCATGGTCGACTTAAATTCCCTTTTTGGAGACTCGATGCCCCAACACTATTCCTTATTGTACCATAAAATGGCACTTCTCCCAATTCAGCACCAGATTTGTCTCCACACATCTTTTGAGCACTCTTCTTAGGTTGTGAAGAAAATCTTTGAATGAATACCCTAACACGGAGAAATCATCCATAAAAACCTCCATAATGTCTTCAACTATGTCAGTGAAAATGACTAACATGCACCGTTGGAATGTAGCCGGTGCATTGAAAATTCCAAAGGGAATTCTCCGTAAGGCAAAGATGTCATACGAACAAGTGAATGACGTTTTCTCTCTATCTTTCGGGGTTATTGAGATCTGGTTATACCCCGAGTATCCGTCCAAAAAACAGAAGTGAGATCGCCTAGCTAACCTGTCCAACATCTGGTCAATGAAAGGCAAGGGGAAATGGTCCTTCCGGGTGGTTGTGTTCAATTTTCGATAGTCCATGCAAATCCTCCACCCCGTGACTGTACGAGTTGAGACCAACTCGTTCTTTTCATTCTATACAAATGTCATTCCTCCCCTTTTTGGCACACATTGGACATGACTGACCCAATTGCTGTCAGAGATGGGGAAGATGATACCCGCATCCAGCCACTTGATCACTTCCTTCTTTACTACTTCCTTCATATTCGGGTTCAGCCATCGTTGATGTTCTCTGGAAGGTTTGTGCCCCTCTTCCAGAAGAATATTGTGCATGCAGAAGGCTGGGTTGATGCCCTTTATGTCTGCCATAGTCCAACCAATGGCAGTCTTACACTCTTGCAATACCTGCAATAATTTCTCTACCTACACAGCTAGTAAACCAGATGATATAATAACAGGCAAAGTAGAATTGGGACCCAAGAAAGCGTACCTGAGGTGGGCTGGAAGCGATTTCAAGTCCAACTGTGGTGGTTCCTCTATTGATGGTTTTGCAGGTGGCGTCGTTCTCTCTTCTAAACGTAGGGGCTCGAACTGAGGCTCCCTTTTCCAGAATCCTTGACCTTCGAGAGCCATGACCCATTTTGCCAACCCTTCATTGTCCATCTCTTCCAAGTTCATCAAGCAGGCTCCCAATTGATCCTTGACATTAAGGGTCTCATCCTCTTTATGTAGTATCACATCCACAACCTCCACTAGTGAGCAGTTTGCAAATTCACTGGGTCTCCTCATAGATTGTTTAATGCTGAATATTATTTATTCATTGTTCAACATCATTTTCAGTTCTTCAGTCTCACATTCAATCAATTCTCTCCCAGTGGCTAAGAATGGTCGTCCTAGAATTATGGGTATCTCCTCATCTACCTGACAGTCAAGAATAACAAAGTCTGCAGGGAATACAAATTTTCCCACTTGCACAAGCACATCATCAGGAATTCCTGTCGTTCTTTTAACCGTGCGATCAGCCAGTTGCAGCAACATCGAGGTTGGCCTAACTCTACCAATGCCCAGTTTTGTATAGATTTCCAAGGGCATCAAGTTTATGCTGGCTCCCAAGTCACCCAATGCTTTAGCAAAAGCATAACTCCCAATATTACATGGGATAGTGAAGCTACCTAGATCAGACACCTTTTGGGCCATAGGTCTTGTCGCTACCGCGTTGCAGGTCTGTGTTAGAGTTACAGTGGAAAGGTCCTGGAAGTCAAATTTCTGCCACATAAGGTCCTTCATTATTTTTGCATACCCTAGCATTTCCCTCAAAGCATCCATCAGTGGAATATTAAATTGAATCTGACGAAGCATTTCCATGAATTTCCTGTATTGATCATCTTTCTTTTGTTTTGCCAATCTATGAGGGAATGGTGCAGGAGTCCATCTCTGTCCACTGTTTGATGTCTTTTCTTTGGTGGAAGCTTCTGGCACAAGAGGTGCCACCTGTTTTGAGACTTGTTCACCTTCTTTTGCCTTACCCTTGTCAACCTGTGCCTGTTCAACTACCACCTCAGTGAGCTCTGCTGATTCATCTAACTCTAAGGTAACTGGAGTGGGTGGTGTAGTCTCTCTTCTAGATTGAGCAACTTCTTGCTCTCTGTCTAAATCTCTTCCATTCTTGAGACTCACTGCCATTAGCTGATTTGGGTTTTTCTCCTTTGGATTAATATTTGTATCTACCGGCAATGTTCCTTGGGGGAGGTTGTTCAAGGCCCTGGACAGCTTTCCTAGTTGCCTTTGATTGCTGAGTCATGTGTTGCTAACTTTTCTTGCATCTTACCATTTTTTCCGATGAGTTGTTGTAGCATGCCCCTGATTTTTACGATGTTGTCCTGATGTTGCTGAGGTGGTCGGTATGCCAACTGTTATTGGTGCTGTTGTTGGTAGCCCTGTTGCCTTTGATATGGCACAACTTGGCCTTGTGGTCGTGCACCTCCGGGTTGTGGCATGTTGGGTCTGTACTGCTGGTTTGCTGTTGGCCCCCATTGCTGCCCTCCTTGCCTCTGACCCCCAAAATTATTGACATAATTCATGTCTTCTCTGAAGCCCTGGTTGTCATTCTCTCCACTCCATGAGCACACATAAGACTGGTTTACGCAAGGGGTGCACAATCCTTAATTTGTTGTATCAACAATATGCACTTGCTTTGTACCCATCTCGTCAATCTTCTTTGTCAGTATGCTCATCTGAGTCATGAGTGTGGCTATGTTCTCTGCATGTGAATTGTTTGGGTAAAGAGCAAGAGAATGGACTATTGGTGTCAGTGTCGTACCTCTAGTCATCCAGCCTGAATTTTGAGCCATCTTATCGAGAAGAATCTTGCACTCTGTGAATGTCTTGCTCAGAAATGCACCCCCAGCTGAAGCATCTACATTGGCTTTCAAACTGTCTGCCAAACCCATGTACAATCTATGTCCAAGCATTTGTTCTGAATGCCATGGTGTGGACACTTCACTAGCATCCCCTTGAGTCTCTCCCATGTTTCCTGCAAGGTTTCAGTAGGTTTTCGCGTGAGCTAAAATATCTCATCAATCTACCTTGCAGTCTTGTTGGGAGGATAAAACCTGTTTAGGAACTGCTTGAATAATTCCTCCCAAGTGGCAATGGAGTTTATTGGGAGCGAATTCAGCCAAGTTTGAGCTTCTCCAATCGCATAGAATGGGAACAGTAATAGCTTGATGTCTTCCGGAGTCACATTCGGCTGTCTTTGGGTCACACATATTGACAGAATTTTTTTTAGATGTTGTTGTTTCAATGTATGACCCGGAGAACAGTCCCTTATTCTGCAATAGATGTAGCATATTGTTGGTGATCTAGAATGTCTCCGCTTATATCTGAGGTACAGCAATGGCGGTGGCAGGTTGTCAGCAGTTGGTTGGGCCCAATCATAAAGAGCAGCTTCTGGCACAAGAGCTTCCACCACTCCATTGTTTGGGTCAACCTGATTATTCCGATTGTTTCCATCGACATCATCTATGTTGTCCATTTCAATTTCCAGTTGGTGTTTTTGTTGTAACCGTTTGTTCTTCTTGTTGGCTCGATTTAATGACCTGAATTTTTTCTCGGGGTCTGAGAGTCCTTCGAAACGTTCACCAATCCTCGAAGAGCTTCTAGGCATACACCGAGTCACAGGAGAGTTCAAACATGAGAATTTCAATGGAATTTTTTGAACATCGTAGAAAATTGATATAAACTAAAAATCCTAGAAATTTTTTCTAAGTTGTAATAAATAACACGGTTAGTTCCCCGGCAACGGTGCCGAAATTTGATCACGCCCAACTATGTCTTATAAAAAGGACAAGCGGTCGCTGCAAATATAATCCGGTTCAAGTCCGGAGTCGAGTCCCACAGGGAACTAACCTATTGATTACAACTTTTATTGGTGATAATGACAAGCTCAGACAACTTCCGGGTGCAAGAGTTTTATGAATAAACAGTGGAATTTATTTAGCTAATGTAAAATGAACATAAAACTAGCAATAATCAAGAATAAAGTTGAATTCAATGGTAAAAGGATCTAGGGATATTGATTTCCCCAATTGCCGGATTAATTCTAACTCCTTACCTATAATCTCGCCATAATACTTCTATGAGGATTATGAGTTCCGGGATACCGTAATTATCTCTCGATCAATTACGATAATTTACTAGAAGCATTTTTTCGAACTACTCTAGCTAGAAATTTATGCAACTCAGAATTATCCCATCAAAGCTTTGTTATTTCTAAACCCACTTTTAAATTTAAGTAATTAATCTCTTCAATTACCCGAAAATGATGTTGTTCAACAACAATCTAACCAAGTGTTCTTTCTCAAGCAACACAAAGCAGCTAGACACGATTAATTAATGACCCTTTCAATTAACCACAATACAAAACGTAGTTGAACAATCATAGAACAAACACGACTCGATTATATCAAAATAGAGTTAAGACTTCATCCAACAATTGGGTCCATCAACCCTAGATTAAATGTTTAGCTACTCATACTAATACAAAACATAGCAATAATAAGCTTCATGATTCACAATGATGAATAGAAAGAAGAAGAAAGAAACTCTAAAGAATTTCCTGATCTCCTCTCACTTGTTCTTGCCTCCAATTATGTCTAAAACGAGCCTAATCTGACTTCTGGGCGAGTTTGGGCTCTTATAGGTTTAGGTTAATTGCTCAGGAATTTACACAAGAGCCCTTGCAGTTTATCGCTTTTAAAAACCCGTCCGCGGTCGCGGACTCAACCGCGGACTCGACCGCGGACGTGCACTGCTTCACTGTTTTCCTCCGCGCCCAGGTCCGCGGTCGCGGGCAGTTTGTATTTTTCCTTGTTTTCCTCGCTCTTTTTCATTCTGGCTAGCATTTGATTGGCCTTGTATGTTCGTAATTAACTCCAAAATGCTCTTTATCTCCCTCCTAACTCGGAGTGGCTCCTGCAAAGCATAAATTTCTCAATTAGAGCATTTTGTTATCTTTTAGCATTTAAAAATCAATAAAGTGCGGTTAAATTAGAGTATAAATAGCATCTACATTGCATAATATAGGCTACTATCAAAAGGCAATGAGGATTCTGATGGCCTCCATTCGAGCAACTGGAGCAAATGTTTCATCAAGTTAATCTCTTCTTCCTGATCGTAGCCTTGAACTACTAGCCTTGCCTTGTTTCTAGTTGTGCTTCCAAACTCATCAAGTTTGTTTCTGAATACCCACCTGGTTTCTTTAACAGTTCGGTCAGCAGGTCATGGAACCAGGTGTCATACGTTGTTCCTCTGAAATTGATGGAGTTCTTTTCGCATAGCCGTTATTCAATCAGAATCTTTCAATGCTTCCTTGATATTTTTGGGCTCAATTTGAGAGAGAAAAGCTCAGAAGGCAAGCGAGTTTCTTGTCTTTGATCTGGTTTGAATTCCTGAGTCAAGAGGAGTGATCACATTTTCAAGAGGATGTGAACTTTTGTGTTTCCAGTTAGACACCTGAAACTCATTGTGAGAAGGTACAGGTATTTCTAAAGGTGATCCTTGGTTGTCGTGAGTTTCGCTTCTTAGCTCAGCATGTGGGGTGACTTGGACAACATCAACAACTCTGTTTTCAGCTTCAGTTATTGTGATTGAGGAACTGGTTTCCTCCCCATCAGTTGAAGATATGACTGCACCATCATCATTTGATTCCTTGACATGGCTCATCGTGTTAGCTTTTCCATTTTCCATGTCAAAGACTTCACCAGGGACAGTTGATTGTTATCCATATTGATCAATCTTATCATGTGAATCCTTCCCACATGAGTCGTGAGATTCATCAAAGATCACATGTATACTTTCCCTAACGCATTTAGTTCGTTTGTTGTCTACTTTGTAGGCTTTGCTTTGTCATAAATAGCCCAGAAAGATTCCTTCATCACTTTTGACATCGAATTTTCCAAGTGATTCCTTGCCATTTTTGAGGACAAAATATTTGCACCCAAATGTCCTCAGATGTGTCAGCTTGGGCTTCCTCCATTTCAGCAGTTTATTTGGAGTTTTGTTCAGGAGGGACCTTATCATGAACCTGTTCACCAAGTAGTATGCAGTGTTGACGGCTTCTGCCCAAAACGTTTTTGCAATGTCACTGTCAATCAACATTGTTCGTGCCATGTCTTCAAGGGTCCTATTCTTCCTCTCCACAACATCATTTTGTTGAGGTGTTCTTGGAGCTGAAAAATTATGTGTAATGCCTTTTTCAGCACAAAATTCGTCGAATTTGGCATTGTCAAATTCTATGTCGTGATCTGACCTTATACTTACTACATTATGGCTCATATTCACCTGGATCTTCTTCACAAATGCAAAAAATACTTCAAAGTTTTCATCCTTGGATCTAAGAAACAGAGTCCAAGTGAATCTGGAATAGTCATCCACAATAACGAAGATGTACTTCTTTCCTCATCTACTTGGCACTCTCATAGGTCCACAAAGATGCATATGGAGGAGATCAAGTGGCCTTAAGGTACTGACTTCCTTTTTGGGCTTGAAAGAAGATCTAACTTTCTTTCCTTTTACACATGCATCACACACCTTGTTATCCTTGAAGCTTGACTTGGGCAGGCTACGAACCAGGTCCTTCTTGACCAATTTGTTCAGCAACGTAAAGCTTGCATAACCCGGTCTTCTATGCCATAGTTCATCATCATCATCTACAGACAACTAAGTTCCCTATTTTGCAGGTATTCAAAGTTAGAAACATAGATGTTTCTGTATCTTTTATCCACCAAAACCACTTCACCACTCACAAGATTTGTTACCATGCATATTTTTGACACAAATTCCACTTTGTTTACCTTGTCACAGATTTTGGAAACACTCAGCAAGCTGTACTTCAACCTGTTCACGTAGTAAACATTTTCAATTTAGTGAGAGAGAGAGAGAGACTTCCCAATCCTTCCTACTCCCAGAATGTATCCCTTTTTGCCGTTTCCAAAGGACATACTCCCTCCTTACAGGGCCTTGAGTGAAAGGAAATTATTTGTTCTTCCAGTCATGTGCTTCGAGCAGCCACTATCCATGTACTATTGTCAGATGCTCCCTTTCACTGCTCCGGGAACAAGGAAATCAAGGGTTAGACTTAGGAACCCAAATAAGTTTGGGTCCATTGTAATGAGGAAAGGGATGAATCAGGACTCTTTTAGTTCAATCAGGCATCAAATGTTTTATATGAGGGACCATTTTCTTTAGCAATAGTTACCTTTTTAGATTTTTTTTTCCGTTGAGACTGAAATCTGGCCTTACAGCTTTCCTTAAATGTCCAGTGTTACCACAATGAGTGCAGAGCCAGTTATCATGTACAATAACATACTTGTTATGCGGGGTTGTAAGGAGTCTTTTCCATTTGGAATCTTATTCCTTGCCTGTTTCCCCCATTGTTTGTATACATGGCAGTGATAGCATCAGAGGACCAGGTCCACTTAAGTGATTTTTCTAGATCACTCTTAACTCTTCCTAGATCTTCCTGAAGTTGCTTGTTTTTCTCAAGTTCAGCACACAGACTAGATTTTACTGATTTTAACTCATCTTCAATCCTAAGATGTGACTCACTTGCAACTTTCTTTCCCTTTCGAGTAATCTCTTGACTACCTTCTCATTTTTGTTCCTCAATTGTTTCCTTTAGGTCAACAACTACTACTAATAAGTCATCTCTCTCATGCTTTATGCTAGCTACCTTTTCAGTTAAGGATTCTTTCTCTTTTTTAAGACACTCAATGGTCTCTTTTAGATCAACCACAACAACCACTAGATCATCTCTCTCATGTTCTATGCTTGGAATTATTTCAGTTAAGGCATATTTTTCTTTCTTCAAACTCTCAATGGTTTCTTTTAAATCGACCACAACAACTACTAGATCATCTCTCTCATGTTCTACTTCTCCTAGTTCCACAATTAATGCATATTTATCATTTATAAGACTGTGATAAGCATCAATTAAAACATTTTCCAAAGACATAAGTTTTTTTGGAGAGTAAGATTTTAGATTTCTTTTAACATCTAGAAAGTTTACCTTATCGACATCATCTTCATCATCGTCAGATTGTGCCATCAGGGTAAAGATAGAGTCATATTCAGTTGCTTCACTTTCTACTGACATCATGGAGTTGTCACCTTTTTCATCATCTTCTCCAGATTCGCTGGAAGAGTCTCTCCATGCAGCAAGAGCTTGTTTCACAACGTTGTCAACGACATCTTTTCTATTGAATCATTTGTCAGGAACCTGGTTCCTCTTAACTGCTTCGTCTGTATTGTGTTTCTACTGATCTTGCTTGAGGAGAGGTAAATCCTTGATGAAACTTCTCGAACTTATGACATAGGTCATAGCCTCTTTGCTTGCTGGAGCTGCCCTGTTTTGGAATACCTCCATTTACGCGAACCATTTTTTGAAATCTTTTTTTCAGGTAAGCCATATCAGCATCCTCACCACTTGATTTATTGTTGTCTGTCTTGAGGACCAGTTTCTTCTATCTTTTGGGATCTCTTCTCTCATTACCCTTCTTTCTTCATTTCATAATGAGCTCATCAATGGTCAACTTTTGTAGATCCTTTGCCTCTGTGATAGAATTTACTTTGCTTTCCTAGGAACCAGGTAATACGGTAAGTATTGTCTTGACAAGTTTGTTCCTTGGAATGATTTCTCCTAGAGAATGGAGCTCATTGATGATAGAAGTGAAGCGAGTGTGCATTTACTGAATTGACTGATCATCCTTCATCCTGAAGAGCTCAAACTTTGTGGTTAGCATATCAATCTTCGACTGCTTGACTTGAGTTGTCCCTTCATGAGCTGTTTGGAGAGCTTCCCAAATCTCCTTATCTAATTGATATGCTCTAATCCTGTTGTATTCGTCCGGTCTAAATCCACAGGCGAGGATTTTTTTTCTCGAAAGCTCTTCTCTATATCCTTGCGATCAACATCGTTGAGTTCCTTTCATGTTTTGAGAGTTTTCACTGCTGGGTCACCACTGTTCTTCGTAGGGACGAAGGGTCCATCGCAGATAACATCACAATGCTCTGAATCTTCATCCATGATAAAATCATGTATCCTTGTCTTCCACCATCCATATTATTGTCCGTTTCTGAGTGGTTTGTAGGTAAATTGACCATCTTCAAAGTTTGGTGGAGCAGCCCTGAGGATCCTTTCTAGGTGTTAGCATGATAGAAAGAACCTGTTCTGATACCAATTGATAGAAACTAAGGGTCCACCATACTATATAGAGAACCAGGTTCTCTATTAGTTTCCATAGAACACACGCACACTGCAGAAAGTAAATAACACAATGGAATTTTACGTGAAAAACTCTCAGCTCATGGGATTAAAAATCACGCCCTACCCTTGTAGGATTTCAACTTCACTACTGAGCAAACTTCATATTACAACCTATTGTAACCTAGGAATTAACCTCTTAATCGCTACTAACTTGTAACAACTTTATTACAAGCCCCTTTGTACTAACTCTATTACAAAGCTTAAAACTTGACTAACTCTAGCCAAGACACAAACACAAGGTTTATGATTTTTCAAAAGTTTCCTACACAATGCTTCTAACTAAGATAAGTAGGAATTACAAGTAAATTAATTTAACAAGGGTGCAACACAACTAAGGACAAGTAATAACTCAATACAGGGAACTGGTCCTTTGTTATGTTGTTCTTTGTTCTTGATGCCCTTGAGAATCGCTTGCAGGATTGACGCAGACACTTGAGAGAATGGTGGATGGATTCTTCAATGTTCAAGTGATGTTTTGCCTTTGCTTCAATGTTAATATTACATAGGTGACATCACTTTAATGATGCAAGCATGCTTGGTACAAGGGCATTCCCAATAAAGTTGGTTGTTGTATTGTTGCATGTGCAAGCAACAACTTTACAGCTGTTGGGGGGTTGACTGGTACAGTCACCAAGGGAACTGGTGTCCATCTGTTCCCTCTGTTGTTTCTTTGACTCTAAAGAGTTGATTCACGTCCCCAGATTGAGACTTGTTATGCTTAAGTACTTGAGAATTTGTATCAGGTTTCTTATTTGGTTCTTATTATTAAGTTTGTTAGATCATCAAAACATAACAAGAATGCACATAACCTACAGCTCGCCACCATGTATATACACTACCACAATAGCTTAATTAACACATAGCAAACAAGTGAAATCCTAGAGGTTTCCTTCTTAACAAGGTTATCCAAGAGACTTACCTCCACCCGGTGGCCTAAAATTAATCAAAAATTCCAAAACTCAAAAATTAAACTCCAAACGACTCAATCTAGTAAAATACAACCCAATAACGTTAAACAAAGCCATAGAAGTCTAACCTAATCAATAAAGATTGAACTTTTAATTAAATACACAAAGTCAACAAAAATGTCAACCCAGGCCTACCTCTGAAATCTGGTGATACACACAAATTTCGAATATTCATTCCAATACGAGTCCAAATATACAAGTTTCATTCAAAACGACTCCAAATCAGGATTTAAATCTCAATTATTCACTTTTCAAAAGTTTTGCCAAAAATCCACAAATCTCACTTTAAAATCCTGGCTTTTAGGTATAGAAATTCATCATATAAAGTCAAGTTTAAGAGTAAATTGCTTACCACCAATGATGTAGTGAAATAGCTCTTCAAACTCTCCCGCCCTCGAAGTCTGAGGCTCAAAATATGATATGTGGGAAAAATCCCAAAATTCCCATCTTAAGTACTCTGCCTTGGCATACTCCTCATGAACGCGGCACGTGCCTCGCATTTGAGTGGGGGTTCGCGAATGCCAAAATCCCCCTCCACTTCGCGAACTCGACCAGCTCCCTCATGAACATGAAGGTGTGTCTCCCAACTCATCTTCCTTCTTCGCGAACGCGGCTGAAACTCCGCGAATACAAAGAGAAAAAACCCCAGCCCCCAAATCCTTCATCACGAACCACGAAGAACACCAAACACCAGCAAAGATATGATGTTTCAAATCTCATGAAAATTATTTGAAGCTACCCCGAAATACATCCAAGCCCCCGGGACCTCGTCCAATCATGCCAAAATGTTCTAATATCTAATCCAAACTTATCCAAATTCTCAAAACAGAACGAATAACATCAAAACCAAGAATCAAAAATCAAAATGCATGCTAAGCTTGTCTTAAGTTCATTAACTCCCAAACTAGGAACCAAGCGTCTGATTCAAGCCTAACCAATCCGGATTAAACCCAAACTTTATGCGCAAGTACCAAATGATAAAGCAGACCTATTCCAACTTTCAGAACAACAAATTCAATAACCTCGAAGTCAACCTCCAGTCAAGCCTATGAACTCTCCAATCCTTCAAATTGCCAATTTTCGGCAAATAGCACCAAAATATCTTAGGAACCTCCAAATCGAATTCCGAACATACACTTAAGTCTAAAATCTCCATACGAACCTATTGGAATCACCAAAATATCAATCCGAGGTCATTTACATAAAATTCATACCTCCGTCAACTCGTATAACTTAAGCTTCCAAAAATGGCACTAAGTATCAAAAATCACTTCCGAACCTTCCCGAAGCCAAATCAACTATACACGCAAGTCACAAAACATCAAACATACATACAAAATGTATCAATTATGGGGAAACGGGGCTCAAATACATAAAACAACTGGCTAAGTCGTTACACCATTGCTATTTTTATTTCTTATGACTACTTATCTTTTGTGTCTAGTTCTTTGATTGGCTCTCTAGACTCTATCTCTATACCTAAAATAGTGAAGGAGGCCTTGGACCATCCTGAATAGTATGATGCAATGCTTGAGAGATGCATACTTTAGATGAAAATAACATTTGGTATAAAGTTAATCCGTAGGGCTCTATGGCAAAACTTAAGGCAAGACTTGTGGCTAAAGGATATTCTCAAACATAGAGTGGATTCCTTAGACACCATGTCCCCAATGGCCAAACTCACTTCCGTCTGCTGGTTCATTTCTCTAGCAGCTTCTGAGCATTGACCTTTATATCGTCTATCAACAATGTGCTTCATGGTGATTTCCATGAAAAGGTGTATATGGAGCAACCACCCGATTTGGTTGCTCAGGGGAGTATGAGAAAGTGTGTCATTTGAATAGTGCTTGTATGAAAGTGTGTCATTTGAATAGTGCTTGTATGGCTTGAAATAGTTCCCGGGCTTAGTTTGGCAAGTTTGGCTTGATCAGAGTATTTAGCAACCTACTAATTCAATATACCAGAAAGATGGAGGAGACAGATTTCCACTATTTTTGGAGGTGGGGAAGTGGAAGAGGTAAACTTGTTTTCTTGAATTGTATAGATGGCAAGTTCTGTATATATTATACAGAGACTTAAAAATAAGTAGAACAGGTAATAATACTACATTATGGAGTTTATATCTTCAACTATAAAAAGCTTATCATTATCCCTTATGACTTCAATAGAGTCAATTTCTGCTCCTTGTTCATCTGCCACCAGGGCATGTTTTGCATCACATCCAAACTTCTGACCTACAAATTAAAAACAAATAAATCAGCCAAACTATTAGATTACCATTGCTGAAACAATATGGATCCCTCTCAAGTTTTGCAAACTAGTAGTAAAAGAATAAATAGAGGAATTCGTTTGAAAAAGTACCTGCAGTGCTCTTGAGTTCTTCAAGTGAATTTGGAAGCCTAATTAACCTCCCAGGTTCACTGCAATGAGTTCTTCTCCTGACTTCAGGATGACCTCTGTATATGCTAACTCGAAAAGAACATTGATCCTTAGAATTTTCAGACCCATACTTCTGCTCTTGTTCACACCACTTACGATCAAATTCATTCGTTGCGTCGGATACAAGTATCCTATGCCCAACTTCTCGTTTTTGCAGCATTTCGCTTAGGTTCATTGATGAAAGCTTGTACTTCAATGTGTCATCAATCTCAGCCCCGTTTATTAGAAGAAGCTTTACCATCTCGACGTGATTTTCTTCTATTGCGACATGGATAGGAGTTGATCCATGGCGATTTTTCGAGTCAACAAGTAATCCATGTTTTAGGAGTTCCTTCATAATTGTTAAATCATTCCTCCGAGCTGCTGTACATAAGAGATCACCAGCAACATAGGGATCGGATATGGAAGCCCAATGGTACAGAATTTCAAATATGGGGTGGTGGTTTGCTGCTATAGCTTCCCATAATGCGGTGTTACCATTTACATCTGCCATTTATTAGACAATCAAGATATTAGATACCGCTTGTCCTGTCAAACAATTCACTAAGTTTCATTCATGGAGGATGTCCTACCTTGCAAGTGTATGTTACATCCATGTCTGAGAAGCACCATTACACATTCTTCGTGCCCTTTCGATGCTGCTATATGCTGATTCATTGCGCAGAGACATAAAAAATGTTGAAATACTTATTATAGCAACTAGTGCTAAATATAAGGCACAATGGAAGAGAAAGATCTATATAGGCGATACCTACTTGTTGGGAATAGCCGAATAGGTATTAGATTTGGTAGAAAACTTTTAGTACTATTATTATCGCTACTACTTACATATATTTATCATTTTTTTACTTTCACTTATACTTTATTTTGGTTATGATGATGATATGATTGGAACTCACAGAAAGTAATGAGGATTCATATCACCGACTCCTACTTATTTGGGAGTGATGCGGTAGTTGTTGTTGTTGTAGCAACTAGTACATTGGTAGAAGCTAACAAGACTAAAGTTGGTTTTTGGGACATATGTTGAAATTTTGTTGCTTTCAGTTACTGCATAACCTTTTTAGCATTATAAGTTGCTTAGTTTTAGGATGAATTTCAATACTTTTAATCTTTTAAAAAACCAACAACATATACCAGTGGGGTTCTTCCTTTAGAGTCTCCAATATCAGGGTCTAATCTTGCCTTGAGAAGCTCATCAAGAAAAGCAGCATTGCCTGTAGTGGCTACCGTCAGCAAATTGATGGACATGTTTGGATCACTATCTTCTTCCCCAGCTTCAAGGAACAAGTCTACAAGTCTCAAATCCTTGAGCTTCTTGTGATGCTGCAAAATAGGAAAAATATTAAGATTGAGTTCTGAAATGACACATTTGGAACCTCTTTTTAAGTAGCTAAAGGAAGAACCTGAAGGAAGTTCTTCATCATGGTGACATTATCTTCTTGCCTGCTCTTCATTGCTTCAATCAAACAAGTTGTTCTTATCTTCAAGAGTTGCGAAAGTGTCCTGGTTCGATACGTATAGCTTTGAGGCCTACAGCAAAATGCCCCAACTTCTCCCAACATGTCCCCAGATTTCAATGTCCAAACAATCTGCTCATTCTTCATCTCACTATCAATCATTTCCACCTCCCCTGACACTATGATGTAAACCTCATCTGGCGATTCATTCTGCATTATAACATCCTCCCTCGGGGGTATATATTCCGCCTTCATATATGCAACCTAAGCAGTCACTAAGATTAGATACACCACCAGGAATAGAGATTTTTGAACGCGTCGTTCTTGTGTATTGAATAAAATAATGCTGTCTTACCAAGTGTAATAGAATTTCCCTGGAGACACCCTTGAAAAGATAGACCTTTTCAACAGTTGGTAGAAATAAATGATGCCGGATACTCTTGCATATCGTCTTGGGAAGTTGTTCAATCAGTTGCTGCTGGTTTAAGCTCTCTGCCTTGAATCTTAAACACATGTAAGCCAGTATTTGTTCCTTTAGTCTCGGGGGCAAGCGATTTCGACAAACAAAGTTTGATGCTGATTGGATGCTATTTCTCTGTATGACAAATCAATTGAATGCTTTATCTCATTGTACATTATGCATTTGTTTTTCCTCTCCTGCTTATACTATAAAAAAGGTAATTGGAAAGGAGCTTACAAATTCCATGGTGCGACGAGTTCCTTCAACGACTAAATTGGTCATGTTACCAATAATGTAAGCAGTGAGGCCAAGATTGAAGAGCATGTAGAAAATGATGAAGATCATTTCCACAGTGTTGACAGCATGGAGATCACCATAGCCAACTGTGGTCATAGTGGTGATAGACCAATACATTGCAGAAATGTACCTAATCCAAAGGCTCGTCTCTCTGAAATTTGGATTCACAGATCCTAACCAAGTATTTCCTTGGTGGGGATTTCTGTCAGCTAACAAGTAGTACAGACATCCAGCACAGTGCACTGAAAACAGTGTTACCTGTTTCATGTCGTGGACTCATTCATAAATCTTTCTTTCTTTTTTTTTTGGTAAGGAAAATTATTCTTTACATCAAGTTGGATGAAAATATTATTTTTCTGCAAACTTACAAACAGAAGCCTTGCACATCTGACCCAAAAATAGCTGAATCTCATGTCCTTTTCAAGTCTGCCAATGGACATATAGAACAAGTGTAATTAATATAAAATTAGGTGACAAAACTTTAAATTATTATGCACTGACAATGTATAAATACTTGTATGTACCATTCGGTTAACTTACTTGCAATAACACGTACTCCATTTTATTATAACAAACATGATATGTTAACATGGAAAATAAAGTAAACAACTTATTATAACATGTTAAGTTACGTGGATGGTGTAAAACTTTATACGCTGTCAGTGTATATAACTTGAAATCTTAAAAAAAAAGAAGAGAGAAGTAAATAAAGTAAAACCTGGTAAAGAATTGCTTAACCTTGCGAAGACGCCAAAATCTGAGCATTCCTAAAACGGAGTAAGAAACACCAATTTGATGTTTTCCAGTGAACAACAAGGAAAGAGCCTCAAATGGAATGGTGGAGGCCACATCCATTAGAAACCATGTTGATAGGTATCTGTATCATAATTGACCATACAAACGAATTATTACTATAGCATTTTAATAATAATCAATAACGGGGCAGTTTTCTGCTGTATTCCAAACATACTAATTTCGAGTAGCATATGTAAGATTAATTTATAGCGTGCTTAATTTCTTTTTGTCCAAAAGTATTTTTTTTTCAAAGTTAAGTTTTTGGTCGAGTTTTTAAAAGGAAAAAAAGTGTCTTTGAATAGAAGTAGAAACAGTTTTTGAGAAGCAGAAAAAAATTATTTCTCCCCAAAAACGTTTTTTTTTAAAAATACTTTTGAGAAAAATATATCTACAAGTAATTTTTAAAAGTTTGATCAAACACTAATTGTTGCTCAAAAATACTTTTCAATTAATTAGCGCAAACTGCTTCTCGCAAAAGTTACTTTTTTGAAAAACACTTATAATGAAAACACAAAATATTTTTCGAAATAAGTTGATTATAGTATCACGGTCAAACAGACTATTAAGTACATGAGAAAAGCAAATTAATCTGCTTTTGCATTTCTTAACCATAGATTTGTGTAATATTTGTTGGTGTTGTTGAATAACGAGTTTAAATAAGAATTTAGAAGGTCGATTATAGGCTCGAGTTGTCCCTAGTTTAGGGGTTGACTCGTAAGTTATTAGCCACTGGGTCAATGCATTGACTGTATAAGCAAACTATTTGACTAAATTTGATTAACAATCATTTAAAATAATCTGATTCATCAGTGGACAAAATATGGTTTGTTACAATTTCTTTTCATATTCTTGCTGCTCCCTTTCCACTTACGCAAAGGCAGAAGATATATTACACCATCAATTCTTTTCTCGTTGAGTTGACAGTATAAAAGAAATTACGTTACGAAGTTATTCGAAAGTTTATTACTTATGATTCTCCAATGTCCCTATTAAGTAGAATTAGTATCACGAAAATAAGAAATATAATTGTATACGAGTAAAATGGGGCTCATGGTATATCCCAGCCTCCGACAAAATAAGCCCAGCTCAAGATATGCTGGCAGGGAACAAAGTTGAAGGGTCAGTCTCATCGAGTCAGAATTCGGGGGCATGACACCCGACCTCGAGAAATTCGGAGTCACGGTTCGGAATCGATCCTAGTTTTGAACGACTTCGAAGAACATTGTCAGGCAATCAAGCATGGCCAACAAAAGGTCGTAATATCCGTGACCGGCCAGATATTATGGCAGGGATCTTGGCACATATCGATGAAGGATCGAAAATTAGTTAATCAGAGGATTTTTTTTACCTTTTATAAAGTTGTACTTAGAGTAGGATTCCCCTACTATATAAAGAGGGTCCGATAATTCATCACACATTAATTGTAACACGCATTTCAAAGCAATATATTATTATTTCCTCTGTTATTAGCTCTCTTGCTCTTGTTCGTCAGTGCTGAATATAACGAGTCTGGATCAAGGTAAATATTTCACTAAGGCTTGAACTATCTTTCTTGGGTGGTTGAATCTACTTTATCTTTGTTTATTCAATTTGACTTTATTTATGGCTTTGTATCAAATAAATCCGTGTATCATTAAAATTACTAATAAATTTAATTGTTATCCGATTTTGAGGAAACATAACATATTACAACAACTTAAACTTTTAAGTTAAATTTCCTTTTTTCCTTTTTCCTTTGCCGTTGACCGATAGGAGTTGAAAGTGGGGTGGGGTGTGAGTGAGGGGTCGTATTATTCCCACTCAATAATTAAGGAAATAATTGATATAACTGTTCGAATATCCAAATCTTGGAAAATGAAAATAAATAAATAAATTAGGAGGCTGTTTTTATTAATACCCCAAAAAAGTTGGTTCTTTGCACCCCGAACCCGATCCCTTGGTGGGTGGAGGAAAAATTCTTTGAAGAGGATAAAATCTATTCGCCATGATCACATATTCATTGACGATAACAAGAGAATATCTACTTCTTCAAATTCGAATTATCACGTTACTTCACACTTTTATCAAATAGATTCTATCATTTCTGTTTTAATATCATGAAAATTGTTGAATAAGATTGATTCTACTCTAATAGCTTTTGATATTATTTATTATTGGTCATTTTGCTTCCACCTAAGTTGGTGTTTTCAATTGGAAGATGCTTTGGACTCATAATAACTGCTCTTTTGTTTCTTATTTTTCTTAATAAACTTCTTCCACTTCTAATTAACGATTACGACTCAATGGAATGATGAGATTTTTCTCTTTTTTTTTATTTAATAAAAAAATCTAAGATTGCTAATACAAATTAACATGTACTACACGACTTGTTTGGATTAGATTCCGGCTACCCTTTTCTGGTCAAAAGAAAAAAAAAGACGGAAATAATTATTTCCTCCACCTAAGGACCGAAAATACAAAATATATATTTCCCATATATAATGACCGCCAGTTCAAGAATTGGTAAATTTTATGGTAAAGTAAAGAGTATGATTATAAACTTTAACAAAACTAAAAATGAAAAAGAAAAGAAATACCTGGTGGCAATTTTTCTAGGATCGCGAACTAGAAGCTGAGTGGTTGGATCGATATAGGCAACAAAGAATGTCAAGACGATGTCAGCCGCAAAAAAGAGATTGACAATATTATCTGCTATGTATAATTCCTTGTTTGTATTGGACTTCATGAACGATATCTCAAATGGACATACCCATGCACAATACGCCACCAGTAACACCATTAGTGTCTCCCACCACCTGCATTAAAATCCATCAAGGCTTCAACTTATGATAATATTTGGACCACTTTAATTTATATATAATAACTGGTTTTGTATCAAGTTACCAATTATACTTGTTATATCTGTAACTACCTTCCTGATCATATAAAATATCTTTTACGGTATCGTGCATAAATTAAAACCTAAACTTATAAATCAAACAAATTATCTCCAAGTATGGTCATGATGACCTATATATGAAAGACGTTTTCGGAAGACGAGTGCACTGGATTTACAAGAATTACTTGTTTCTGAATATTAATCAAGATAGTCTTATATGACGAATATCACCTAATTAAGCTCGTTAGTTTGAGAATAAAGACGATCTACTTGTAGTAATTAACAAACTAATGTTAATCTAATAATAGAAAGAAGTGGCACCAAACGCGTTGATACAAATTTAGTAGCCGTTTAATATTCCCTTTTTGTTTTGCAATTAGTAGTATATATATATTGCCAAAAGTAGTGTTCACCAAAAAAGAGAAACGGAAAGACACATTTGTTTTGACTAATATAATTACCTGTATCTTGAAGTCATAGGAGAAATAGTGTTGCCTTTCTGCAGAGTCTGATTCTGGTTATAATCAGAGGAACCTAAAGGAGGTAGAATGAGTTTTGACAGGTTGTAAAAACTGAGATTTCCCAAACCTGATTTACCCCTCATGTGATCATCTTCCTTACTGTGTGCATGTGGAACTTCTTTTGATTTGTCATACTCGCCATCTTCAGGAGTCATGTTTGTGGAACCATTGTAAGATGCCATATTCATCATATTAGCACAGGGATATATATATATATGAGCTAATTAAAAGTATTTATTTGTAATTATGATGCTTCGATGAATTAATTATTGTGAGGCATGCAATTGACAAGGATATATTGGGAGTTGAGGGTGTTGTAAAAGAAAAAACAGCTACTATGTTGGAGGCAAATGGTGTGGGGGAAGAAGGGAATTATAGCTGATCATAAGTTGTGGTTACGAATAATACTGCTGTTGTTGGTGGTCCTTACTCCTCATCAGTGGAATTTCGATAAAGGTGTTCAAACTTGAAAGAAGTGAAAAAGATTAAAGGGTGTTCAACATATATAGGTTATAAATCTCTAAAATTTAACTTTTTTGCTAAGGGTGATCAATTAATCATCCTTTAAGACACGTAGCTTTGCCTCTTGTCCTTATGTGGGAATACTGACCCTTGAAAGGATGTGTATGATTAATTGCCTTAGTACCTGTACTGATTGATTTTTATTCTGAAAAGCGCTCTCCAATATAATGCAGATAGATCATGTCGTATATATTATTGGTCTGGCAATTGGCCCATTTTGAACATTTGTGCATGGAGGGCCCTCTTCCCTGCCAGCTTACCCAATCTAAAAGTGGGGGTGCGGGGGTTGGGCACCTGGGTATGAGACAGAGACACACAAGTAGAATGTTAGGCATTTCATCTTGACATATAAGAGAACTTCTTTTTCCCTTCAAATTGAACCATCTAGCAGCCGTAACTTATTGGTTCGATTAATTTGAATTTGCGTTTGATAAATTTATTAAAGGGTGATCTATAGAAAGATTTTTTATTTTCAAGAGTCAAACCTTATAAGACCTTTGACTAGATTCCAACTATATATGCATCACATAAGACTCTTCGATGGTGCAATGACTTTATCTCTATAAATTATTGATAATATGCTAGATTTAATTTGCATGTAATTCAAGCGTGTTTTACCCCTACTTTAGTATGTTTAGTGGTTTAAAGGTGGAAAATGTCCAGTTGAGCTTACTGGTATAATCTTATTGTGTAGTAGTTCATTGGTAAAAAACTAGATGATTCAGATTGAGTTTGAGCTGAAAAATGGAAGATTTGCACGTCTAGAAACGTTGTTACGGAGCAAATCCTTTGCAATTGGGACTTGGAAGAATTTTTGCTTGAGTTTCTGAAAGTTTACAGTGAAGTTACAGGAAATATTGTCAGCTCCATAGCGCGAGAAAAATTGGAACTAGAAAAATTGCTCACCCAGTTCGTGCGCGGAGCTCCATGGCACACGTAAAAAAGGGCATTTTTTGATCGAAAAATGACAGAAAATGGTGGTTCAGAGAAATATCCTGGTCGGCATAATTCATCGGTATTTTTCTGTCAGATCTTTATTTTTAAGGGGGATAAAGACTTAGGACCGTTTCGTAGATTTTGTCAAAATATATTTTATTCTTTTTTGCAAATACATGTTTGTTTATAAATTTTTTGGTAAATTTTCAAATCCAAAATCATCTTTTTGTCCAAAATATTACTATTATATTTTTTAAAAATTGCCCTGAACTTTTATATTTTATAAAAGAGCCCACAATTTATTATTTTGTAACAATGCTACTTTGTCTTCTGGTCATCTGATAGTATATTATGTAGTTCATGATGAAAATAATAATTTTGTACCAAATTTATTTATGTTCAGCACTATGGTTTGCAATAATATAATGAATGTTATTGATAAATGTATTGTTGGATATTTGTGATAGTTTTATAACTTGTAGGTATAAGAATGTTTCATGTTTTTTTTTTAAAAAAAGTTAGTTTTTTCAGAATAATTTTTGGAATGTATGGCCAAACGCTAGCTTAATTGCTGGCGATTTCAATTATAGGGTATTTTTGTCGAGACGAATTTTATATCCATTTTAACATATTCATAGCAGCCATACTCGATTTGAGAAGACAAGTAACATCATTGTTGAACCATATTTGAGCTCGAAAAATCCTCAAGTCTATACAAGACGAATCAAAGAGTTTTTCTCTACTTTTCTACCTTTATTATATATATTGACGATAATTTATGTGTTTTTGAGTATTATTATGAGTAGCAAAAATTCTCAATCTATGATTTTGATGGAACTGATTTTTGGAATTCGTGATAGTTTTTATCTATATATGAGCCATTTTTTATAATCTATTTGTTCAACTATGTTTTGTTTGCAGTTAATTGAAGGGCTCTTGATTAGTTGTGTCATTATATCTTGTATTACTTGAGAAAGATTATAGGATCAGTTTGATGTTGCACAGCGTCACTTCTAGTAATTAAGATATTCATGATTGCGAGGATTTAAAAATGAGATTAGATATAACGAAACTTTGATGCAATCTTTGTGAGTCGTTTGAGTTGTGAGCAAGATTTAGTTCGGTGGAATAATTACAGTAACGAGAAAACTCACGATCAGTAAAGAATAGTTCGGCGAGATTATAGTGAGCACGTTAATATTTATCAGGATAATTGGAAAAATTACTATTCTAGGCTTTTTACTCTTAATACACATTTATCTCTTTAGTTAATAATTTTAGCACTTTAATATTTACTAGTTAAGTAGTTGATGATAGGATATAATTACGTATTTTAGTCGCTTATTATACTCTAGTTTACTGCACTTTAATTGAGTTTGAGCTTTAATCGCTAGTGTTTTGCACTAACTGTGTGTTTTATGCCTTGTAGGAGTGATTCCGAGCTATATAGATGTTATGGAATGAATTTAAGTGATTTGGAGCTTTGAAGTCTGAGTAAAAGCTCAAGGAATTAAGTCGGGATCGTGTTCGGGGGTCAAATTTGATAGTTGAGAACAAACGAAGACTCGAGGAGGCATATTATGCACTGTCTAATAAAATGGACATAACGTTTTGCTCCGAACTCCATTTGAGCTATATAATATATGGTTAGAAAGCTAACTCAAAGGGCTACAACTTTCATGTTTCACGTTTTTCAAATTCTAAATGGAACAGGGTAAAAAACGCGATAGAAACTGCGACTGCGGTCCTGACGCAGACTAGGGCAGAATAAAACCCCACTAGCGCGACCTCTAGCGCGAGATTAACGCGGCTGTGCTAGTGGCGGCTTGGAAACTTGTCCTTTTTCGCGTAGAAGAAGGTATAATTATTTGGGCCCGACCCTACTTAGTATATATACATGGGAGAACGTTATTTTTGGGAGATGGGACATATTTTGGACACAAAATTTGACCTAAAGAGGCAAGGAGGGCAATTGGGCATCAATCCATATCTCCTTTTCTTGTGATTTTTATCATTGTTCATAAATTTTTTTGTAGTTTTTATTATTGTTATGAGTAGCTAACTGTTCTAATCTAAAGTTTTGGTGGAACCCGTTGGGGAATGACTTTATTGTGATATTAATATAGTTTTGATTGGTTGT
>ML354583.1:0-23071 GCA_005239505.1 Nicotiana paniculata
AAATGGCATCCTCCCCCAAAGTTGTGTTTTTGGGTCTATTTATATGTTTGGGATAAACCCTAATCATGTAGGAGACTTCTATTCAAACCGAGAAACACTTAAAACCTTCAAAACTCAAAATTGACCGGACAGGGACCCAGGCGTTAAGCCCCAAACGCCCCGTTATCGCTAGGGTATGCCTGGCGTTATGAGCCAAATGCCTGGCTAACGCCAGGGTCATGATGCGTGGCTAGAATTTATAGTTTTAAGCATTATATACCTTACATTTTATGTGCTTTTGTGATAAAAATACATGCTATATGTGCATAATGGAGTCTATTTCATGTGTAGGTGAATTGGAGATGGAAGCCGAGCTAAATGAGTGCATAAACATCGAAAATATGCTCAAGAGTCGAAAAGGAGTGACCCGGGCAATACCCGGGCGTTTGGCCCCTAAAGCCAGACATGCCCAGGCGTTAAGGGGGCGTTTGGCCCTTAAGGCCAGGGTGACCCTGGCGTTAGCCAGGCGTTAGACCCCTAACGCCAAGCCTGCCCTGGAGTTAATGGGGCGTTTGGGGCTTAACGCCTAGGTACCTGGTCTAGTCAACTCCGAGTTTTAAAGGTTTTTAAGTATTTTTCGGTTAGAATAGAAGTCTCCTACACGTTTAGGGTTTATCCCAAACGTATAAATAGAACGAATAACACAACTTTGAAGGGGGGATGCCATTTTTGGAGAGAATATACACACAAGATCATTGAAGAAGAAGAGAATTATCAGTTTCTTCATCTTAATCTAGTATTTTCCATTGATGCAAAGACTTATGCAATTGTTTAATTCTAGTATGAGTGGCTAAACACCCATTGTTCTGGGGTTATGGCTCTGATACCAGGAAGAGTTTAAGAGAGAATGAAGTTCTGCGTCCTCTATTGAATAATCAGGTGTTAATATATACAAAACTTGTGTCTTGTTAACTAAAAAAGCTATCGTAGAAAATAAGGCAACCACTACTATAGTCTCCTAAACGTATACATCTTCCTAAAATAAACACAAAATATTACACCATATTTACAATTATGCTATATTTCCCAATAGATCTCCATAGACAGAGTGAAAAGTTACTTTGTGCACCGAAAGAAAACACTGATGAGCTAAAAGAATGATTTAATATCATAAACTCAGTAACGATAAATCAAGTTCATAATAAGAAAATCCTCCTAAAGTCCTCTATAATTTTTCCCTAAATGTTCTTAATATAAAGGAAAATAAGATGGAGATAAGTGATCAAAAAAATCTTTTCATGATTCTGTGGCGTTCATCTTAGCATGAAATTTTTTCGCAAAAAACTTAACCTCTCTGTAGAAATTTAGGACTTATATGAAAACAAAATATTGGCAAATGCTGAATAATGAGAAATTTTTATCAAGGAATAGATTTTTTTTTTTTTTTGAGCAAATAGAAAATATATATATTAAAAGTTACGTAATACTTGGTACATCATAGTCATAGCTTGTGTCACATAAGACACTTTGGTTATCTAAGCTTGCTAACATATTGCAAGCATCTCGAGTTAAATACTCATTATCAAGGGAGAAAACTCTCTCGAAGAAGTATACTAAAATGTGCAAAAATATAAATAGGAACCTTACTGCTGCTCTGGAAAAAGATATCAAAGATAAGAGAATGTTCTTCAAATGTAGAAAATCAAGTTCACTTCCTTCAAACAATATCACAGTTACTAACCAAAATTGTGATTATCAATGATCCAATCAAAATTCAGAGAAAAATAGAAAGATATACCGGCGAAGAGATGATGTAGTGTTCTTATCTCACAAGTCACAACCAGGTACGTGTAGCTAGCTGCACAGGGCAATCTTTTAGAATACAAAAAGGCAGGTAAAAGACCTAAAGGTAACATCATTTAGATTTACTCAGAGTATTTGCAGTTACCTTGCAATTTAGAGAAGTAAATCAATTTAAAGATATAGCACCTCACAATATCTGAA
Organism: Nicotiana paniculata; assembly: GCA_005239505.1. Lineage (NCBI taxonomy): Eukaryota > Viridiplantae > Streptophyta > Magnoliopsida > Solanales > Solanaceae > Nicotiana > Nicotiana paniculata. Next base: position 1,984 of record ML354583.1, read on the forward strand.
GGTGGAGTAGCTTACACTGACTCACTCAGTTCGTCAAACTTCTACATTTCATAAAATGGCAACAAAGATTATATGTTCCAACAGACCAAATATGTTTTTCATTGCATGTGGTTATTCCTATGTAGTCGGAAAGTCTTTAGGTATAGTCTTTAGCGTAGCACAGAAGATATTAGGATCTACCTGAATTCCATTTCCATTCATCTTTTCCTGGCACATTTCATGATTATCAGTTGTCACAAAATGAAATATAATCAAATAAAAAATTGAGTTATTAGCAGATATAATCATGTAGATATCTTAAATAAATATAGCAAAATATCACTCACCTATTGGCAAAGTGTTGAATGTCTCAAACATAATCGGGGTCTTAATACATAGTAAACTATTGTTAAGTTTCTTCATACTTTCGTGTTCTATTAGACAATGTGTATCGATGACATTTTTATTTGTTGTTTATACTACAATACCACACAAGAGGGGTGATTTGTGTGGTGACCAATTTTTCGCTTAAACTGATTATGGAAGGACCTGGTTCTTCTACATGTTCCTTAACCTACTATTGCTGAAATAATAAATGCGGAAAGTAAAGAACACATATATTTTACGTGGAAAACACCTGGCTCAAAAGGTGAAAAAACAACGACCTACTTCCCAGTAGGATTTTCCCAAACTCTTCACTAAATCACTGAGCCAAAAACTGCATTTACGAAAAACCTTTTGTGAACCTAGGACTAACTCTAATCCCTTGTAGCAAACAGTCTCTAACTGTTGCGACAACTTCAAGTTAGCTCTAACTTGAATACTCTGAGTACCTATAACAATTTGCCTCTAGATAAACCTGAAAGGTACAATATGAAAACCACCCACTACAATTGAACTAGAATAAAAGACAGACACTTGGAACTGGTTCTTCTATCTGGACTTGGAACTGGTTCTTCTATCTGGTTCAAATAGCTTCAGGTTTGCACACTTGAATCACACATGAATTGCTTGCAAAATGCCTTGCTATTTTGCTCTCAATTCCTGTTTAACTTCTGCGTTTGTGCGTAACCTGTAAAGTGAGAATATCCTGCAATTTATAGAGTTAGTAGAATAGAAAACAACTAGAGTTCTAATGCTATTCTTCCTTGATGGAAAAGTTCTAGTTGATCTCAACTCCTAACTCCTTTCTTATCTTAGATAATGTTCTCTTTGAGTAAGGTGTCCTTCTCCTTATCATTATGCAGCCTTTTCGATCAAGAGATATCAATTATGCTAAGTTAAGTTTATCTTCTTCACGTGTATCCTATATGCTCGAATCTGCCCGTGTCTATGTACACAAGGGATGGACCTGGTTCATGCCTGAGCTTTCTTTGTCAATCTTCAACATTATCCTTCACTTGGGACAACAAATTCCCTCTTTTTGATGATGACAAACTCTGTGCTTTTCATAAGCTTAGGCCCTGTTTCAACTTAGCTCAACATCAACACAATGTTAGAATCATTTTTCCTTTTTATTCACTTATCATCAAGGACCATGTTCATTAGGTTATAAACATTACTGTTCAAAGTATAAAGCACAACCTTTTTTCTCCCTTTTGGCATTATCGAAAAGTTGCATAAAAATGTGTGATTCCCAGATTTTATAACTTACTCATGGCCACTGGGGCTACTTCAAATGCATTCATAGATTAATCACCAATAATCAAGCCAAGAATTTAAACTATCAAAGAAATATAAACAGACAGTTAGAGCAAAAACCAGCAAATTTCATTGATAGATGATATGATTCTTCCACAAAATACAAAAAGAAATAAAAATACTGAAAACATGAGCAAACAAGAAACATCCCAAACTGGGTCACTGAAGGGTCTACACTGGGGTAGGCATTTAAGTCTTGGAAGAACTAGGGGCTTGGTTTTTGGCTTGGAGAAACGTTAGCATGTCTTGAAGAATTCCATCATTCTTCTCCTTTTCCATTGCCAGTTCAGTTCTGAGAGCATCTCTCTCAGACTCTACCTCAGCCAACCGTGTCTTCAACCTTGCTATCTCAGCATCCTTTTCCCCACTCTCCTGCACCAAGGCTCTGACCTTGCTATTGACTGGTGCCTTTTTGGATGAACCAGGTTCATTGGGAGTGACATGGACCTCATAATCACAAGCAATCAGAGTGTTATCACCAAAGTGATCTTTGCTAGTATCCATCTCCCACTTCTTCAAAGGCACCTTACAATGTTCAAGCACAACTCTGAGAATGAAGCCATAGGGAATGGCATGAGCTTTGGAGCCATTGATAACCCTATTAAGGAGATGGATTATAAATCTAGGCCAGGTAATATACCTCCCACTATCCAAGCATTCAATCAGAACCAAGTCCATGAAGTTGGCAATGTGCCTCCTTTCCTGCCTAGGCAGAACACACTTGTTGATGAATTCAAATAGCACCTTGTGGGGGTGGCTTCATATTACTCTTGTACAAAGCCTCGGGCTCACTTTCTTCCTCATTGTCACTGAATGTTTTGGTGATGACAAGGGTAGTAAGAAGGTTTTCTAGGCTTTTCCATTTCAGCTTTGTGTAGTCATTGTACCCCTCAGCAGGTACGCCTAGAATTTCACCTAGGTCCTTTTCATCGAAAGAAATTTGCATCCCTTTCACCAGGCTGGTAACCCTTCCATCCTTCACTTCAGCATTAGCCATAAACTCAATAATTTCACCCCTTGCCAACCTGCCATCCATCTGAAGGACCATGTCCTTCCAGCCTTGCACTTCTAATTCCTCCAACAACAGCACCATGCCTTCCTTCTCCAAATCCTTGAGGAGTCTACCCTTCAGAATAGCTCTTTTGCCAAACTTGGCCATCTTGTCCTTTTCACTGTCTGATTCATCTTCCTCCTTCTCTTCTCCACTCCATTCCTCTTCTTCAACAATTTTTACTTGTTTGGTTTTCGCTGCAGAACTGGTTCTTTTTGCCAAAGTGGATGGTTCAGCAGACTTTGTCATAGAAGTAGACTTCTTAATGGAAGTCTTGACTTTCTTGAGCTTGGGAGTCTGAACCTCCACTTCAGCAATCACATCTTCATTTTGATGGACCAGGTCTATCTCATCCACATCAACAACCTCAATAGGCCCTCCCATCCATCCTTTTCTTTTTGCTTTCTTCTAAGGCTCTTTGCAACTCTTCCTCATTCTGCTTTAGCTGACTTCTTGTGTCTCTTTCTCTTGTGGGAGGAATTTCAATAGTGTCAGAAGGGGCAACCTACTTTCTTGTTAGCCCTAGCAGTGCTAGGGGTCTTATCCTTGGAAGTTCTCTTCTTCTGGGGTTGTAGCTATCACATACTTTGTTCATGTCACCTACTTTCTTTAATAGGCCTGCGAGGGTTTCTTCAACTGATGAACCATGTTCATCTATATTTTGCTCAAGTTTAACCAGCCCTTTAGTGGCTTCTCCAGATCCACTTCCCCCTATTTTCTTGACACTTTCCTCCACTTTATCTGATTTTTCTCCACAAATAGCCGTTCTACCTGTATCAGAAGTGGGTGAAGAATCAACCACTCTTTTCCCCATTCCCCTTTCTTCACTTCGAACACCCTCATTCTCTTTTTATTTTTCCTTTTTATTTTTACCACCTCTCCTTCTAGACTCAGACGTTTCTACATCCACCACAGATCCAACAAAATAAATCTATTCTCCAGATTTTTAGCCAACTCAAAAATGACCTTAGTAGTATTATTTGGCCAGAGGTTACCTGTTCAGTATCAGAGGACCCAGTTTCTTCCTCCTCAGTCGCAGACTTGAAGGAGTCGTCAGAGTTATGAGGTTCTTGAGCTTGGCTAGCTTTTAGTTATGTGTTTAATTTCTTTGATAACACACTTCCGGCCAGTCTTGCGAGCAAACATATTTACTCTTCTTTTCTTAGGCTGAGGAGTGGTTGAAGATGAGGAGCATGGTGGGGGTGTACCAGGGTTATCAGAAGGATTAGTCATTTTGTGCTTGGTTCTGTAAGAAAGAAGAGAGGTAGATTGAAATTTGGATGATGAGAGAATATGGAAAGTATTTTCGACGATTTGAGAATTATGCAGGGAAGGCAGAGATGACGATGATAGATTTAAAGAGATGGGGTAATTAATGGGTAACGACATGCTCATCAGTCTTTTAGAAGTATAATCAAATTGAAATGTCAGTTTTGAATAGACGATGGAGTCTTCCCTAGAATCTAGATGATTTAATTTGGTTAGAATTCTTTTGAATGGTATTGGTTCAATTTAATTGGATAAGTTTAAGAGAAATTTGGAATTAGGTAGGACTCTGCTCATGATTCAAATATTATTATTTCAATTGTGTGGAGTGTAGAAAACATAACGTGTAATCTAGATGAACCATCATTGATGAGCCAGGTTCTTCACTGAGAATTCTCTTGTGCATGTCTAAATTTTCCAAAATAGAGAAAATATTATTAGATATTAATGAGTCATTTTAATACATGGAACAAGAGTATACTAATTACAGTATGAGACTGAGCAAAAATTAATCTAGTTAGATACACAATTTCTAGTTTTTCTAACCGATTTTTTTTCGTTGTGAATTTTGAACTGGTCCTTTTAGGTGATCTTAATCACCCCTAGTTCTAACCTGTTCCTTTAAAAGTGATCTATACTTAGAGATTTTGTGAATATGCCACCTATTTGTTTGTCAGTAGCACAAAATTTCACAGTGATCAGCCCCTTTTCATAGTTATCCCTCAAAAAGTGATGCCTAACATCTATATTCTTAGTTCTCTTGTGAAAATGGGGATACAACCAACATCAATTCCAAAGTCCATTATTTTTTTTTGAAACACGACAATTGAGCACAACATGAATGTAACAACCCGGCCGATCGTTCCGAGAGTTATAGCCCCGTTTTCCATATTTCTGTTTCTTTATGTGTTGTTCAACTTTATTATGTTGCATCGGGTTGGTTGGTTCGGGTCCGGAGTGGCGTTGGAGTGGAATGAGACACTTTGTCTCTTATTTAGAGGTTTAAGTTGGAAAAAGTCATCCGGATGTTGACTTATGAGTAAATGATCTCAGATTGGGGTTTTTATGGTTCGGATAGCTCCGTTCGGTGATTTTGGACTTAGGAGCATGTTCGGAATGTAATTTGGAGGTCTGTGGTGGAATTTGGCTTGAATTGGCGAAATTGAAAATTTGGTAATTTCCGGTCGTCAGTGGAAAATTAGATATCGGGGTCGGAATGGAATTTCGGAAGTTGGCGTATGTTCGTAGAGTCATTTGTGACGTGTGTGAAAAATTTGAGATTATCCGGACGAGGTTTGGTAGGTTTCAGCGTCGTTGCGGGAATTGAAAGTTTAGGAATTCTTAGGCTTGAATCCGAGTTTTGATTCGATGTTTTGATGTTGTTTTGAGTGTTCCGAAGGCTCGACCTAGTTCATATGTTGGTATGTGACTTGTTGGTATTAATGGTTGAGGTCCCGTGGGCCTCCAGTGTGTTTCAGATGGTTAGCAGATGGGTTTGGTTGTTGAAAAGCTACTGATTTTGTTGGTGTTGGGTTTCTGGTGTTTTTTCGCACCTGCGGAAGGATGGGTCGCAGATGTGGAAATGGAATATGAGGGTTGAGTGCAGGTGCAGAGTTTTTGTCGCACCTGCGAGCTCGCAGGTGCGAAGGAAGAGCAGCAAGTGCGGAAGCTGGACGAATAAGTGGGATCCACAGGCGCGGATGATTGGACCGCAGGTGCGTGCACAGGTGTGTGTCAGGGACCGTAGGTGCGAGATACCTGGGCAGAAGGTATATAAGGAACACTTCGTGAATTCTTGGTCATTCTTAACAATTTCTAATCGGTTTTGGGAGCTTTTTGGAGAGCTTTGAAGAGCCACTCAAGGGGGTTTACATTGAGGTAAGTTATTTGAGCTTAATACTCGTGATTATAGTAATTTTCAGTTGTTTAAGCATGTAATTAGTAGAAATTAGGGATGAAATTGAGGGGATTAGGGCTTGGTAATTGGAGAGTTTGATTTGGGGATTTGAGGGTGAAACGAGGTCGGATTTTGATAGATTGGTATGGTTGGACTCGTGAGTGAATGAGCTTTCTAGTTTTGTAATTTTTATCGGATTTCGATACGTGGGCACGGGGCCGGGTTTGGCTGAATTCAGGATTTTGGTCTAATTTGATAATTTTCATGTGGAATTCATTTCTTTAGGGTATATTGACGATAATATACTAATTTTGGATAGATTCGGAGCGTTTGGAGGCCGAGTCGAGCGGCAAGGGCGTCATAGAGTAGGATTTTATCTTGATTCAAGTAAGTAACGCTTCCAAACTTGGTTCTGAGGGTTCGAAACCCCGAACTATATGTTATGTGATTAGTATTGAGGTGATGCACATGCCAAGTGACGGGCGTGCGGGCGTGCACCGTGAGAATATGGCCTGGTTCATTCCATGGCACCGCTTAGTGACTCTTTCTTGCTGATATCCATGTTTCTATCATGTGATTAAGTAAATGTGTTGTAAATTATGCTAGATATCCTGCTAGGGATTCACGTCGATACTGTTGAGACCCGAGTGATCGTTTCTTGCTGTCATCTCATTAGTTTCATTGATATTCTGTATTCAGTCTTATTCATGCATATCATATCATGTCTCAGTCTCAGTTATTACAATTTGGCACATCATATAATTGTTTCGGGCTAGTTTCATGGCATTATGAGCCCGTATGTGTGAGACTGAAGAGTGGTGACTGAGTGAGGCCGAGATCCTGATTATGAGTAACAAATATGGGATCGGGCTGCACGCTGCAGTGGTTATGTTGATGATTCTGATAGCGCTTGGGCAGTAGGAGCCCCTCCGGAGTCTGTAACACACCCTCAGTGAGCGCAAATGATATTTTGAGGGATGGATCTTCCCTAGGCATGGATCTTGTCCAAAGTATTTATACCTGGAGATGGATCTTCTTTATAGGGATGGAATAGCCTTCCTCGGTACTGAGCGATTGTTGTCAGCAGTGTGTATATATTTCGGGATGGATCTTCCCTGGGCCGGATGGCCATATACAATACCGAGTGGTTGAGCACTTGAGAGTGGAGGTACATGGTTCATTTTCATGCATTCTGTGCGTTGGCACTTAGAGATATGCTGAGCTTATTACTTTATATTGTTCAGATTTGCATTTACTTTACTTCCTGAGCCGAATACTTCAATGGAAAGCATGCCTACTTTACTGCATAGTTTAATTTGTTTATCTGTTAAGGTTTGGTCCGTCACTGCCTATCAGTCCATAGTTTGGACTTGTTACTTACTGAGTTTGTGTACTCATGTTACTCCCTGCACCTTGTGTGCAGATCTAGGTATCTCAAGCCACGGTAGCGTCTGTTGACTATTCCTGGCGCAGGCTTTTATCGGAGATAGAGAGGTAGCTGCCTGTCGATCACAGTCCTGCCTTTCTCCTTCCTTTTCTCCCTTTTAGCATATTTTGGTTATTCTCAGACTATGTTGTCTTGCTATCTTTCTGAACAGTTGTAGTATTGGCTCAGGACTTAGTGACACCCGATGTCGGGATTTTATTTTCGCATTTCGGTTTTGTGTTTATCTCTTTTACGAAAATTTCATTTTGAAAAAGGCTATTATCTAATTTTTAATGAAAAATCAAATTTTTTGGGAGTGTGTCGGCTTGCCTAGTTCCATGATGGGCGCCATCATGACTGGGTTGGTTTTGGGTCCTAACAATGAAGCAGCAACAACATACTTAGCTTCAACTATAAATAAGGCTACTGAATTTTGCTTTTTGGTGGCTCAAGACACAAGACATGAGCCAAGAAAGTGTACCATACCTGAGGTGCTCTTTCTATCCACAAGAAAACCTGCATAGTAAGCATCAACATATCCCACAAGATTGAAATTACTACCTTTTTGATACCAAGACAAAGATCAGTGGTGCCTTTTATATATCTTAAAATTATTTTGACAACAGTCAAGTGAGACTCCTTTGGATTTGCCTGAAATCTGGCACAAAGGCCTACACTGAAAACAATGTCAGGTCTACTAGCAGTGAGATACAACAGTGAGCCAATCATTCCCCTATACAACTTCTGATCGACAGATGAACCAGGTTCATCTATATCCAATTTCGTAGTTGTTGCAATAGGGGTGTCAATTTTTTGAATCTTCCATTTTAAACCTTTTAAGAAACTCTTTTACATACTTCTGCTGATGGATCATAGTTCCGTTTGAATTTTGTTTAATTTGTAAGCCTAAAAAGAAATTAAGCTCACCCATCAGGATCATTTCAAATTCACTCCCCATTATTTTAGCATATTCTTTACTTAGCTTATCAGTAGTTGCTTCAAAGATTATATCATCAACATATATCTAAACTACCAAGATATCTTTACCTTTTTTCTTTCAAGAATAAAGTATTGTCAATTTTACCTCTCTTGTAGTCATGCTCAAGCAAAAAATTTGATAATCTTTCATACCATGCTCTTGGAGCCTGCTTGAGTCCATAAAGTGATTTGTCGGGATTTTCCTTGTTTTCAAACCCCGAAGGTTGCTTGACAAACACTTCTTCCTTTAGATAGCCATTGAGGAAGGCACTCTTGACATCCATATGGTGAAGGGTGAATTCCATGTAACCAGCAAAGAATATGAGGAGTATTATTGCTTCCAGCCTTGAAACTGGAGCAAAAGTTTCATCATAGTCTATGCCTTCCTCCTGACTATATCCTTGAACCACCAATCTTTCCTTGTTCCTTGTAACTGTTCCATCTTTATCAAGTTTGTTTATGAAGACCCACTCTGTGCCAATTTCTGATATGTTCAAGGGTCTTGGTACCAGATGACAAACTTGACTCCTTTCAAATTGGTTGAGTTTATCTTGCCTTGCATTTACCCAGTCTGCATTATGCAAAGCCTCAACAACATTTTTAGGTTCAATAAGAGTTAAGAAATCATCAAAAGCACAAAGATTCTTTAATGAAGATCTGGTTTTGATTCCAGAGGTTGGATCAGTAATGATGTGCTCCATGGAATGCGAACTTTGATATTTGTAAGGTCTCACAACCAACTGGTTTCCCCTTGATGTTCCTTTAGTGTTTTGTTACTGTGGAACATGTTTATGAACATGTTCCATTGTAGTTTGAGGATCATTTCTTCTTTGTTATATCCCCCTTGTCATTTTGCTCTGGGTGGATGAACATGTTCCATCACCTGTTCCTTCTTCCAGTGCAACTTCAGTCTGGGTTGTGGTTTAATTTAAGTTTCTTACCAGCCCAATTTCTTCATCATCATGTTCCCGTCTCTCAGAAAGGATGTTAGTTTCATCAAAAAACACATGAACACTTTCTTATACACACATAATTCTTTTGTTATAGACCTTATAAGATTTGCTATATGAAGAATATCCCAAAAATACTCCCTCATCACTTCTGGGATCAAACTTTCCTAGGGAGTCTTTACCATTGTTGTGCACAAAGCACTTGCATTCAAATGCCCTAAGATGGGATATATTTGGTTTTCTCCCTTTAAGTAACTCATAGGGTGTCTCTCTACAAGAGGTCTAGTCATGCATCTATTTATGATGTAACATGTGTGAGCATGTGATTTTTCACCCACCATATACTCCTACAAAATCCAATAAAATAAATTAATTTCACAAATTTTTGTTGAATTTTAGTGTTAATTGTGAATTTATTTTGCATTGCATATTCATAATTCATCCTTTAAAATTATTTAAGCTTGCGAAATTAGGCGCATCATTATTATCAAGGAATGATATATTCATTATTTGTAATTAATTGAATAAAATAACAAAACGGATGATGATTATTTGATGTAATGTAGTTTTAATAACTAATTGCTAAATTTAGTCATTTTTTCGAACAAATTGTGAAAATTGAATTTTTCTTTTAAAATATATGAGTGTCAAAATTAATTGTTTCACCCTTAATTTATTTACCAATCAATCTCTAATTAGATTGAATTAGAATTAATTAATACATTTTTGTGGAGTTTTAAGTTAATTTAAATTAATTAAGTAGTTTAGTTTAGTTTAAAAAGAGAATTAAATCGGACCTGGGCCAAGAAATACCCAGGCCAAATCCCTATCTCTATACACTCAAACGACCCATCCCAATACACCTCCTACCCGGTCCGGCCCTAGTACCCAAAACGACTCCGTTTCAATTAAATCGAAAGATCTCAACCGTTGATCTTTCCAGATCCAACAGTTGAGAACTCATTATCCCTTAACTATATATATATGTCCAAACACCCACCAACCCCCTCATTTCCATCAAAGTCTAACCCCCACCAAACCCTAGCCTCCTCCCCTCCCCTTCGTCTCTCTCTCTTCTGCCTCGACCAAACCCTAGCCGCCCTAGGTTTCCACCGCCTTCCGCCACCGAAAATCGTCTATTGGTGGTGGACCTCCACCAAATAGCCCCAAACCTTCACTCGATAATCCTCACCCTTCCCTCGATCACCTCCCGTCATTGATTCCACCAAAATCCCACCCAAAATCACCCGATTTCAGATCTAAGAATCTGAAAAACCTAAAATGCTACAACGGCGGACCACCTCCAAACCACCCCAACTTTTAACCAGATGACCTTCATCCTACCCTCAACCCCGTCCCACCATTAGTTTCCTCAAAACTCCACTCAATCTCCATTTATTTCAGATATAAAAGAAACACTGAAACCCTAGTTTCTTATGAACGATGTTTCAAGGAGTTCTAATTGCTCATACCTGCATGAGTCGCTAGCTCTTGATAAGAGCTTTCGATTCATGCGAGTTTGGACTATTTTCAAACCCTCCGGAGTCCGGCCAAACCCTTTAACGGGTATCCCATTTTCCTTTTTATATGTATTATTTATTTTTCTGTTTCTTTTCTGAGTATGAAAACTATGAACATGTTAATCACTATTTTTGGAATCACTGATTTGATTCGAGTCCAAACATGCTGATAATAATCATGCTTCAGTTAGTGTGCATTTAGTAATATACATGTTTTTGGTTTAGGTTTTTTTTTATCACTATTCTTCGTGCATATTTGACTCTTTCTGCCTCTTTTCTTTCTTGTTCGTTTTATTTCCTCTGGCTAGGCTAGATTTTGATTCTTGTTGTCATGTACATGCCAGTCAGGTTAAAACTTTGGAATGATAATCGTTTGTTAGAATTAGTTGTCCTATTAATCATCAGTTAAAAGTTCTCTAGCTTTTAATCATAGTTTGTTGATTAATTATGATCCCTTTTTTATTTCGTTTGAATTGTTTGACTCTTTTCCTTAATCCATTTCCGATTTGTCAAATTGATTTTGAATTGGGGATTCACACCTGAGTTGTTAATTCATCTATTCTGATTTTAGCATATGTCTGCTCAGTGTTGGTGTTTTCTTGAGATCAATTGATTAAGTAAAGAGTAATTAGGGACTGATTTGGTTAAGATAATAAAAGAACCAGCCACATGTAGATTTAAATTGAATTAAACAAAAATTAGTTAACCTAAGTTCAAAGGACTAAACTGATTGTCTTAAATTAAAACTAGAATTAATACCTACTAATGAAATTAACCTAAACCTAGTTAACTAGTAAGTATGGTTGGAAACTAACTCTAAGGACCTAAACTAACTAACCTAGAACCTGAAAATAGCTCACCTAAAATCAAAGATTGATTAGTGAGTTAATCATCTCAATTAGGCAACATTTAATAAGCTAATTACATACTAAGCTAAGAGTTAGTTAATTTCAACCTTCACTAATGGTTAATTAAGTTGATCACTCAATTAGGTTGATTAAGTATAATGACTCAAATCGAGTTAATCACAATTAGGTTTAAATCAAAAATAATTCACCAAAGCTTAAAGAATCAAGATTAGTTTTACTTAAGCCAAGTAAACTAGCATCAAGCTAATAATACTTATCAGTCCTAGTTAACTAAGGAACCTGACTAGGTTTAGGTAACTAGAGTTAAATAATAACCCAAGTGAGTTTAACCTTGATTACCCAATGGTAAATTTAGGGACTCCAAGAGGTACATTAGGTAACGCAGTTTAGGAAATCATATTTGCAAGAGTAAAGAGGTCTTTTAATGAGTAAGAAAGTTCTAGAATAGGGGCAGCTGTCCCAAAGATAGGGTGGACAGCTGCCCTATGTACTATTGAGTGTTGTTTTTCAGCTTTGGATAGGGAATATTCTAAAGAATATCTCATTCCCAAAAATCCTATAAATAGACCCTCTTTCTAGAGATGAGGGGTTATACTTTTTTGGACACTCTGAAAAAGGCTCTCTTCTAGCTGCTGAAAAAGACATAAATACTTTTCATTCGAAAACAAAAGGTTTCCAAAAAGAAAAGTGTTATTTTGGAAAGGAAAATCTGATTTCTTTTTTAAAACAAGCTCATAAATAGATGGCCTAGTTCATCTCCTATCTTCCTTTTTGGATTCTGATTTCTGGAAGTTTTTCTTCAAGCATTCATACTCGAGATTTCTGGGTTAATTATTGTTGGGTGCTGGGTCTTTTCTTTGGTTGATCTGCTTCTGTTGCTGCTGAATCTGTCTCCTCTTAGCTATTCTTTTTTATTGTTTGACTGACCTTTATTTGGTCAGGATCCTTGTTATTTTCTCTTCAAAAGAGGTACGTAACATTGAACCTTAAATGAAATTGTTTAGACTCAGAATTTGTTGTTAGTTTGATGCTGAAATGTTTGACTCTTGCTATGTTTCGAGATTATGTCAAGCTGAATCTTCTTCTCCTTGTTCTTGGTATATAAATCTGAAGTAAAACTGGTTGATGTGACATTAATGAATCTGAATATGTATTGTGTGTGAAATATCTAAATCTTTGGAATCATTCTGTTTGCCTTTGAGTCGGCTAAAATGCTTTGAGTATTGTTAGATATTATTTTTGTGTTAGTCCACTAGTGGAACAATCTGCACTAGGATGTTGAACCTGACCTTTTCTATGGTCGGGTTCTTTCCATAAGAGTGCAGAAATACGCTTTTGATTGAGTCTCTTTGGTCAATGAAGAGATTCAACAAGCAAGTCTCTAGGTAGTTTAGAATGTTGGCACTAGGGTAGATGAATCTGACTTCTTAATAGTCAAATTCACCCCATGATGGTGCATAAACAGTAGCCTGAGGTGTTGGAAATCACCTCCTTTTACGGATAAAGTGGGTAATCAAAAGGCTCTCCAGAGTAAAGAATCTGAAACCCTTAACATGATCAGATTTATTCTCCAAAAAAGGGCCTAAAAAATCAAAGTCGTGGTATAAGTATGAGTTGAATGTCAATAGACATAAAATATGACCTTATTGGAAATGAATCTGACCCCCTTTTATGGTGAGATTCAGCCTATAAAAAGGCATGAGACAGCATAAGGGTAGATGAACCTGACCCTTTGTAATGGTCAAGCTCACCCCATATTTTAGATGCTTAGAGAGTAGCTTATCATCCTTCAAGGTTACAAAATGAGGTAATCAACAAAGGCTCTAGAGTAGGGAATCTGAATCTTCCAAATGGTTAGATTCACTCTCTCGACATGCCTAAAAAATCAAAGTCAAGGAATAAGTACGGACTGAAGGTCCAAGGTATGAAAAAATGACATTTTGGGTTGAGTTTGATCCCTTTATGGTCATATTCACGCCAAGAAAGTACATAAATGATTCTGCCTTTAGAACAGTTAGACATAAGCATTATCAGGATAAGAATTGACCTTCTCATGATCAGTTAGGTTCTGATGGATGCATAACACCTAATTAGTTGGGGTGTTCTACAGATTACAAAGGAGGGCTCAAATGTAGGGCCTCAAGGGAACTAAAGTCAGACAAATTAGTCAAAATCTTCATTTTAGTTTTCTTTCTTCTGGAAAATGTATCTTGATAGTAGTAGTCAAGCTGTAATTCATCTATAATTTATTTTTAGAATTGTTGTAATATAAGACTGGACATTATATTTGTAATTTCAGGAAATGTGTGTATTTAGTTTCAGATTTTAAACTAGATTCGAACGGACATTTTTAGACAGTTTAACATTTGAAAGTGGGCCAAACTATTGACAATGGCTTGACATGGTTTAAAATAGCTTGAACACTGTTTATGGGGCCTGACGCCAAGTTGCAAAACTGGGAGGCTACTCTATTCCCCGTCAGGCGGGAGTCCTGGTAGTTCAGCTTTTGCCATCCTTTTTGCACTATGAGTTATTTCAGGGGGTAACTCAAGTGTTTTTAAATTCTTGCCTTTAAATTCCGATGTAAACCCTCCTATGTTCAAATTCAATGAAATGAAATCAAAATTTCATCGTCTATTATTCTTTCCGATTTTCGTTTACTTTTCTTATTTTTCAGTCCTAATAATGCGGCTTTAAAAAACATGACATGCTTGCGGAATAAGCCTAATCCAAACTTAAACGAAACGGAACCCGTTAACTTGGGCAATGAAGAAGAGATTCGAGAAACCATGATAACCGTCCACACGGATGAAAAGACTAGAGACGCCTTGATTCAACTCCTATTTGAATTCAAAGACGTATTTGCTTGGTCCTATGACGACATGTCCGGACTAAGTATGGACTTGGCGGTATACAAATTGCCAACCTACCCCGGTCATCCACCTGTCAAACAAAAGTAGAGAAAATTTAAAACCGACATGAGTGACAAGATCAAAGAAGAGGTCGCTAAACAACTAAAGGTTGGAGTAATCCGAGTGGTCCAATACACCACCTGGCTGGCATATGTGGTTCCAGTGCCTAAAAAGGACGAAAAGGTCTGTGTATGTGTCGACTACCGGGATCTGAATAAAGCAAGTCCCAAAGATAATTTTCCGCTGCCAAACATACACATCCTAGTTGACAATTGTGCCAAACTTGAGGTACAGTCTTTTGTCGATTGCTATGCCGGATATCACCAGGTGTTGATGGATGAAGAGGATGCAGAAAAGACAGCCTTCACTACATCCTGGGGAACATACTGTTACCGGGTCATGCCATTTGGTTTAAAGAACGCTGGGGAAACTTATATGAGGGCCATGACCGCCATATTACACGACATGATGCATCAGGAGATTGAGGTATACGTGGATGATGTGATCATTAAGTCCAGAACCCAAAGTGACCATGTGCAGCATTTGAGGAAATTCTTCGAACGCCTACGCAGACATGATTTGAAATTAAACACAGCCAAATGCGCTTTCGGAGTTCCATCCGGAAAATTACTGGGATTTATAGTCAGTCGACGGGGCATTGAGATGGACCCAACGAAGATAAAGTCTATTCGGGATCTCCCACCCCCAAGAACCAAAAAGGAAGTCATGAGTCTGTTGGGTAGGTTGAATTACTTCAGCAGGTTCATCGCTCAGTTGACCTCCACATGCGAGCCTATATTCAAGCTATTGAAAAAAGGATGCGGCCATCAAATGGACAGACGAGTGCCAGGACGCTTTTGAAAAGATCAAAGAATATCTGTCAAATCCTCCAGTGTTAGTCCCACCAGAACCAAGGAGACCTCTGTTCCTATACCTGACGGTGCTAGAAACTCCTTTAGGTGTGTTGTCGGGCAACACGATGCAACCGGGAAGAAAGAGCAGGCCATTTATTACTTAAGTAAGAAGTTCACAAGGTACGAAGCCAAGTATTCTCAGTTAGAAAGGACTTGCTACGCTCTAACTTGGATTGCTCAGAAGCTCCGACATTATTTATTGGCTTATACCACCTACCTCATCACGAGGCTGGATCCTTTGAAGTACATATTCCAAAAGCCAATGCCCACCGGGAGATTAGCAAAATGGCAAATCTTGCTCACAGAATTCGATATTGTCTATGTCACTCGCACAGCTATGAAAGCTCAAGCATTGGCCGATCATCTAGCTGAAAATCCGGTTGATGATGAATACCAACCCTTGAGCACTTATTTTCCGGATGAAGAAATCAACTCCGTCGAAATAATCTCGGAAGGCGCTGACACCTGGAAAATGTTCTTCGACGGAGCAGCCAATGCGAAAGGTATTGGGATAGGGGCAATCTTGATTTCACCCACAGGACAACACTACCCAGCCACAGCCCCCCTCTGTTTCTTCTGCACAAACAATACTGCTGAATATTAAGCTTGTATAATGGGCATGAACATGGCCATTGACATGGATGTAGAAGAGTTGTTGATCATGGGGGACTCCGATTTGATCATTAAGCAGGCTCATGGAGAGTGGGAAACTCGGGATGTTAAACTCCTTCCCTACAGACAGCATGTGGAGAATCTTAGTAACCGATTTAAAGTCGTCGAGTTCAGATATATTCCTCGGTGCCACAATGAGTTAGCTGATGCGCTGGCCACCCTAGCTGCAATGCTGCTCTATCGGGATAATGTTCGCATAGACCCATTAGAGATCCAAATCAAGGAAAGACGTGGTTATTGCAACACGGTCGAAGTAGAAACTGATGTCCAACCATGGTATCATGATATTAAAAGAGTTTTGAAGACAAGAGAATATCCCGAGCAGGCCAACGGAGACCAAAAGAGAACCATCTGAAGGCTCGCCATCAATTTCTTCCTAAGTGGGGAAGTACTGTATAAAAGGACTCCCAATCTAAATTTGTTAAGATGTGTAGACGTCAAATAAGCCGAAAGGATCATGGGCGAGGTCCATTCAGGAGTATGCGGTCCCCACATGAATGGGTACGTCCTCGCAAAGAAAATCTTCGGGCTGGATATTATTGGATGACAATGGAGAAATATTGTTTCGGTTTCATCCGGAAGTGCCATAAGTGTCAAATACATGGCGACCTAATCCATGCACCACCATCAGAACGGCATCCTATGTCGGCACCCTGGCCATTTGTTGCCTGGGGAATGGATGTCATTGGGCCAATCGAGCCAAGGGCCTCAAACAGGCACAGATTCATTTTGGTTGCTATCGACTATTTCACAAAATGGTTCGAGGCCGTCACGTTCAAAGTTGTCACTAAGAAAGTGGTGGTGGATTTCGTGCATCCAAAAACTATCATTACCGACAATGCCGCAAATCTGAACAGTAACTTGATGAGGGAGGTATGTGAATAGTTCCAGATAACACACTGCAACTCGACCCCTTACCGGCCCAAAGCCAATGGCGCCGTTGAAGCAGCAAACAAAAACATCAAGAAAATTTTCAAGAAAATGATTCAAACATCCAAGCAATGGCATGAAAAGCTGCCTTTTGCATTGTTGGGATATCGCACGAGCGTACACACATCGGTTGGAGCTACCCCTTACCTATTGGTTTATGGCACTGAAGCCGTAATACCCGCTGAAGTCGAAATTCCTTCTCTTCGGATTATTGTTAAAGCAGAATTGAGTACAATGAGTGGGTCAAGACCCAACTGGAGCAATTAACTCTGATTGATAAGAAAAGAATGGCCGCAGTGTGCCACGGACAATTATACCAGCAAAGAATGGTCTGCGCTTACAACAAGAAAGTGCGACCTAGGAACTTCGAAGTAAGGCAACTCGTTTTAAGATGTATCCTCCCGCACCATGAAGAAGCGAAAGGAGAATTCGCCCCAAACTGGAAAGGTCCATACATCATAAGGAAATTGCTACCAAAAGGAGCGTTATACCTGGGGGACATCGAAGGAAATGACCCCGAAACGGCTGTCAATGCAGATGCCGTCAAAAGGTACTATGTTTGATCCTCCATATATATTTTCAAATGTTCTCCGGTTGGGANAACAAAAAGAAAACAAAAAACAAAAGCGCCCTGAACTACGTTTGACTTGATTCCGAAAGGATACGTAGGCAGCCTCTCCTTGGGGTTCAGTCACACCAAAATAAAAATCCAGATTTCCCCAAGAGTTTAAGTTGGGGCAAGTGTTAAGATTCGGCAATGTGTCTCCTGAAAGGTTCCAAAGTTGTAATTCAACACAAATTCTAATCACTAAAAACCCTGTTCAAGTCCTTTCGATCAATCGGCAAAAATGTCCAAAATTGGAGGATACAGTTGTTTGGATCCAAATACAAACAAATGAGAGAAATTAAAATGAGAGAGTCTCATTGGTGAAAACCCACACGGGCACCGTGAGGCGATGGTAAGCAGAGAAATTAAAAATGAGAGAGTCTTGTTAGTGAAAACTCGCAAATAGCACTACAAGGCGATGGTGAGAAGAGAAATGAGAGAGGTTAGTTGGTGAAAACCCGCGAAGGGCGCCATTGATCGAAAAGGATAATGGGTCACCGACATGGACGCAGTCCGAGGCAAGATTTCTCAATCTAGAGGTAATAATTGTGATGAATTTCTAAGAGTCGGACGGTTTACACAGATCAGGCATCCAGTCCAAAGGGCATGTCATGTTCATTGAAGTCCGCATCTGCTCCAGATAAGTCTTTCTTTCCTTTCCCCGAAAGGGACACCTCTTGTTTAAATTCGTTGTCCATTCTGTCGTTTATTTTTCTTTTGTATCCCTTTCGGCCTAACTCTGTACCGAAACTAAGGCAAAGAAAAGATGGCAAGACTGATTTACAGGGATCTCGTTTGATGCGGGTCAATATGCAAAAGGCACCCAGCCTCGTCAGGGGCATCGAGTCGATCCCGAATGGCCACAATGGCCGATGATTCAAAATCAAAACCTTGAAAGGAGAAAACCATATTGAAGTGCCCATAAAGGCGAATGAATTTGAAAGGTTGAGCCCCGCGTGGCTAACCATCTTCTCTAGGTTTGAAAAGCCGAAGTATTCCAAATGACTTAAAGTTACAATTGGAAGAAAATTCAGAAGTGAAAAGCCAATTAAGGCGAAATAAAGTTGGAAAGGTTAAGTCCCACACGACTAACCGTCACAGCAGAATTTGAGGAGCCAAAACTCCCCCCGATACTCTGGAAATCCAAAAGAAAAAGAAAGTGAAAAGCCTACAAAGGCAAAACGAAGCCAGGATACTAGATCCCACGTGACCAATTGCCATCCAGAAACACAAGGTCCCCGGGATTAGAGATGAAACCCAATCCCCAGCAAACAAGCAAGTGTTTGAGGTCTTCATCAAAAGAACTGAGGTCAAGCAGTTAAGAATCAAGGTTGCAAAACCAACCACCGTTTCAAACTAACAAATTTTTCTTTGTTTGAAGGAAACAGGTGCAACTCGAAAGAAACCATGCAACAAGCAGGTGCAACCAAAAGAAATTTACGCAAGGGCTAGAAGGAGCTCTGCAGCATTGACTCCAAAGAAAGGGAAGTTTTCTCCAAGAAATCTTTTTCCGCATNGGAGAGATGAAGAATTGAAGTTGAAAATAACTCAAAGTAGTACGGGGCCTCCAATCCCCAATTACACTGTTTCCAGACGCAGGGTATACACTCCCGTAGTCGATGCCAATCAAGGGTATACACTCACTGGTTTATGTTTCCATTTCCAATAAAGGGTATACACTCACTGGTTTATGTTTCCGTTTCCAATCAAGGGTATACACTCCCTGGTGGATTTTCTTTTCCCGACGAAGGGTATACACTCCCGTAGTCGATGTCAATCAAGGGTATACACTCCCTGGTTGATGTTTCCTTTCCCAATCAAGAGTATACACTCCCTGGTTGATGTTTTCTTTTCCAATCAAGGTTATACACTTCCTAGTTGATGTTTTCTTTTCCAATCAAGGGTATACACTCCATGGTTGATGTGTCATTTTCCAATCAAGGGTATACACTCCCTGGTTGATGTTTTCTTTTCCAATCAAGGGTATACACTCCCTGGTTGATGTTTTCTTTTTCAATCAAGGGTATACACTCTCTGGATGATGTTTTCTTTTCCAATCAAGGTTATACACTCCCTGGTTGATGTTTTCTTCTCCAATCAAGGGTATACACTCCCTGGTTGATGCTTTCATTTTCAATCAAGGGTATACACTCCCTGGTTGATGCTTTCTTTTCCAATCAAGGGTATACACTCCCTGGTTGATGCTTTCTTTTTCAATCAAGGGTATACACTCCCTGGTTGATTTCTTTTCCAACATAGGGTACACAATCCCTAGTTGGTTTCATTTTGCAACATAGGGCTCCCAACCCCTAGTTGATCCCGCTTTGTGATATAGGGTATCCACCCCCTAGTCTGCAGTAACTCCGGGTGCACCAGTCCCGGCTTTTCATTGCTTTCAATAATAAAGTAGCATAGAGTTTGTTACAATAACTTACGAAATTTTCCTAGTGAAAACTGGGGCAGAAAAATTTCGTTCGTTTGTTTTGATTTTTGTGCAGATTACGTTTCTAGGACATTGGAACTCGAGACGACCAAAAAAAGAAGTTTCGATCCAAAAAATAACAAAAACAAAAAGAGGAAAGAGAAGATTGAATCCAAAAGTGCAAAAACGGGGAATATGTGGACTATTCAGGACGAGATTGAAGTCATCCGTCCAGTATATCCTGCTTTGATCCAAGGAACGACAAGACAAAACCAGCACCTACGACTAACAAGCATCAGGATCCAGGTCAGAGTCGGCAAAAAATCAAGACTCAAGACCAAGTCCTAGATAGGAATCTTGTAATTTAGCAGCTGATAGGTTTTAGTTAGTCCTTCGTTTTTGTACTTGGGTGTGATAAGGAGATCAGCAGCAGTAACAGCAGCAACCACAGTGAAATTAGAGTTACCCGGTAGTCCTAGCTACCAAAATTTCCAGAACTACATTGACTTGATTCCTTTATAGCCAAGGATATGTAGGCAACCTTTGAAGTAGGGTTCGGTCAAACTTTTCAAAAATGCTTCACATGGAGTATTTCTGAACGGGTAAAAGTTGTTCATAACTGCTCACTTTGTCTTTTTTCGAAAACTCTTCACGTTTCCAAGCAAAGAGGGGCAACTGTGAGCATGTAATTTTTAACCTACTATATATTCCTACAAAATTCAATAAATTAATTAGTGTTATAAACCTTTGTTGAATTTCAATGTTTGTGTGCGAATTATTTGCATTGCATAAATCATAATTTGTCTTTTAAAATTCATAAATGATTTAAAATTGCATGATTCAGTGCATAACTTCAATCATTTTATTGGAAAATTACGGAAAATTATTCTTCAAATAATTACAAATGTTAATTAGAAATTTCACCTTTGAATTTACTCATTGATTAAAATTTAAACTAGAGTTAGAGCTAATTAATATATTATTTGTAATTGAT
>ML354584.1:0-25513 GCA_005239505.1 Nicotiana paniculata
GGACTGGGGGTAACCACCAATTGATATAAAGAAAAAGAAAAAAAAGGGATAAAC
This sequence comes from Nicotiana paniculata, assembly GCA_005239505.1. NCBI lineage: Eukaryota > Viridiplantae > Streptophyta > Magnoliopsida > Solanales > Solanaceae > Nicotiana > Nicotiana paniculata. The sequence continues at coordinate 55 of ML354584.1, forward strand.
CAACTAAATATTTTCAAGAGAAGGGTTGACTTCAGTGGCAGAAGGAGCGAGAGCAACTGGAGATGAAGAGGCATGAGCGGCTGGAATTTCACCATCAGGTGAAGAGAGGTTATGACCTTGTTGAGCCTTCTCCATGGATTCCTTAGTTTTGGCTATTTCAGCACTAAGGTCAAAACCCTCTTGACTCATTTCCATCAATGTGTCAAGGNAGAGAGGTTATGACCTTGTTGAGCCTTCTCCATGGATTCCTTAGTTTTGGCTATTTCAGCACTAAGGTCAAAACCCTCTTGATTCATTTCCATCAATGTGTCAAGGAGAGAATTCATATACGCCCAGCTCACATCGACAACAGCCACCTCTTCCAAATCTTCATAATCATTTGCCCATACTTGAAGCTCAGCTCTCAATCCGTCCTTCTCCGCTTCCGCAGCTTCATGGGCGGCCCTTAATGGAACAATCGACTCCTCTAAAGTTAAAGCTTTGTATAAATCCCTACGAAGGTCTTCTTTAGTATGAGTGATTGATTGCACGAGCTCGCCTGAGTATTCCTTCTTCTGCCCCAACAAGTTCTTCAAGTCTTCAATCTCCTCTGAGGCACGGGACAGCTGCTCCACGAATGAAGACTCCAGAACACTCTTATCCTTATCAGCCTGAATGCAAGAAGCCCTCTCCACTGCCAATTCTGCTGCCATGAGTCTCATATGCCGCTTCAAGGTACTCCTTTCCTCTTCTAAAGCATCCATGTCAATCCTTAAGCTATCATATTGTGTTCTCCAATTATCATTATCGGCTTGCAACTCTCTTGTCTCTTGGTCCGTGTTTGAAATCATCTTCATAAACTCCATGCCTATAAGGTTAATCTACAAGAAATAAACCAGTCAGATACGGTAAATTTCATATACGAGAGTGAAAGAGGATAACTTGCATCATACCTTCAAAGAAGTATGCACGACCTCATTGGCCCATGTAAGAGCACTGTAGCTGGCTAGCTTTGCTTTCTCAGAGGGACCTATCAAAGGCTTGAGCCACACTTCGGGCTCACCCATTTTCTTGAAAAGATTCCCCTCAGCTGGAACCTTTATTACCACCTGCCGCATCTCTCTGCCGGAAGACCCTACTTCCTTAACGGAAGGCATGGAAGCAGGCAGAGATGGAACAACAACAAGCACGGAAGGTTGAGGAGCTGGAGAAGCCACGGGAAAAGAAGAAGGCACATAGAGTTGAAGATTTGAAGAAGTTACAGGCAAAGCAACAACAGAAGTTGAAATAGCCAAAGGAACAGACGAAACAACTTCTCTCAAAAAAGCAGGAATGACAGCAGCCAAAGGGACGTCGTCAGGAGCAAGATCAACACCCTTATGAATAGGGGAATGTGAAACATCATCAAGGACAGGGGGCTCAATCACAGACACGGAAGGCAATGTTAAGGCTGTAAGCTCATCATCTAAAACCATTCGCCTTCTCCGTGGCCTGTGCACTAAAGCACCCTCTTCTTCTTCTACAGAATGAGACTCACTAATCTTCCTCTTCGAGGAAGATGAACTAACAGTAATTTCCTGCGCTTGAGCCAAGGACATCTTCGGGATAGATGAAGCAGACACCCCACGAGCAGAGAACCCTATTAAAAAGGGAAAAAAGTTAAACGACAAAAAAAGAGACTCGAGTAAGGAAAGAAGGAAGAACAAGATCTTCACTTACCGTGGGTCTTTACTTGCCAACCATACCTTCCAGCGAGGTACTTCCAAGATCTTTCTTCTGAAGGAGCAACATACAATAATTTTTCCACCCAATCATGAATACCGGAGACATTCTCAACAGTATTCATGATTGCTGAGAGAAGAAAAAATAGACACGGTGTTAATAAAACATCTCAAGTCAAAACAAGAAAAAGTAAATGTGAGCTAAAGCATACTCACGTGCGCGATTCCACTTCTCAGGGAAGGGAAGATTTTCTTCACCCACTAAACCAACAGTGGGTACAACAACATACCGGAGGTACCAACCCCTATCCTTATCATCTCCAGGGGTTACCAACACTCTTTTGCTTCTAGCAGTCAGAGTAAAAATCCCTTCACGATATAAGGTAGGAGAGTAGAGGTGAATAAGATGGTTGAAGGTAAAAGGAACCGAGGCTAAAGAAGCCAAACTCCTAAGACATGCGACAACTCGCCAAACAAGCGGGCCAACTTGTCCTAAGCAGATATTGAAAAAATGGCAAAATTCAATTATAATTGGGTCAATGGAGGGTCTAAACCCTAAAGTTAAAGGATACGTATAAACAAAAGAATATCCCATCTTGTAAGATGTATTCTTTGGTTACTATTCGGAATATAGATAGGAAATTCAGACCTCCAAAAGCATTCCCTACGAACAAGGGAAATCTGACCCTCAGTTATAAAGGTGGGATATCTTTCGACACTATCAAGAGAAGAAGATTGATCTACAAGAACTTGACTATCCCTAGCAAAAGCAAACTCAGCAGGGACAATTTCATTGACTCCAGGCTCACAAAGGCGTTCGCCTCTACCTCTAGACAAAGACCGAAAAACCCTAAATCTCGGAGAAAGATCTAGTGGAAGGAGGAGGAACTATCTGAGAAGAAGAGGAGCCCCTCGAAGGAGTGGATCCTAGACTTCTAAGTCTACCACCCCTCCGACTCCTAGTCGGAGCAGAAGATGGCGTTAAGTTTTCAAGATCTATTACTCTTTGAGGTTGGTTTGAAGAAGACATGTTTACAAAGGCGAACAAGAAGGTTTTTTACAAAAGACAAAGTTAGAAAAGTTTTTCGTGGAAGCAAAAAAAAGAAAACATGTATTTATACTTGAAGACAATCATCGAACATGAAGAAAGAGGAAAATAATGATGAAAAGTCATAATTGAAGATGTCACTTCGAGACTGGCACAGCCGCAAAAAGCCCTAAAAGGTGCCGAGTAAATGCAATCCGAAAAGGACACGTGGTATGAGCATTAAATGTAAGTAACAAACGATGCCTATGGTGCAGAGAAGGATACAATGATTCAAGGAAAAGCGACGGCAAAATATTCCCGCCATAAATGAATATCCACTTACCAAATATTAATCGTTAAATATATGGTAAGTGAGGGGACTATCTGTATTGGTAAAAAAAAGTTTCACGCGTAAGCTAGCTTTTGACAACTCAGCTAGTCACGTGGACACAGGAAAATGCGACAGCTAGATGTGATTCTTTGAAAAGGTACGGTACAAAGAGGCACGGTTCAGTAAACCCACGAACTTATCAGCCACGGGAAACTCAACTTGATTAAAACGGGAGAGAGGCACGGTCAGAATGAATCTAGAAAAAGCTACGGGTAGATTCAAGGACCCACAATTGATTACTCGAACGTTATGTAACCGAACCCCAATTACCATTATCCTTTGTAACGCCTCATTAATGTCATAATTAGTCATTAATGAGTAACCATAGCAAGAGTCTTATTTTATAAGAGTCTACTATATAATGGAGGTGAATACAGCTTGTAAAGGCATCTGATTCTCGAATACAATCAACTTCGATTTTCTATATTTCTGCAATATTGTCTATTATTTATTTTTCTCCATTACCTTGATTATCAGTAACGCGTATTCATCTTAAAAATAAGCTTTAGTCAAAGGGTCTAATTCTTTGGTTAAACAATCACCCTTTGTGCTTTACACTCTTCCTCACCCAAATCAACAACAAATAACAACTTGGCAAGGAATTCAACAGTGTGAAATACAGTTCATAACCACCCAGCAAGGGTAGTATCAACCATAATAATAACATTGCCCCGCAAGGGACTCAGCTATAACCAATATCTCATGAGTACATAACTTAATGAAATGGATCCTCAACTGAGACATCATCTTACAAGTATTTAAGCAAGTATTTCCAGCAATTAAACAACTTCCCAAGGAAACTACTGCGTAACACAATAAATATCGGAGTAATAACATGTAATTCACCAAAATAGACTCACGGGCATGCTTGACAAACAATGCATAGGTACTCGTCACCCCACCTATACATTGAACATGATAAAACAAGTAGCACATACGCTCAACACCTATTCCCTCACTAAAGTTAGACCAACCACTTACCTCGGCTCCAAGAATGCAAGTCAAGCCTCAATCACGGCCTTTCCTCTCGAATCCGGCTCCGAAACGATAATATCTAGACATAATTGACTTAATAACATCAATAATTATTCAATAACTCAATCCCAAAGCCTAATTATACATTTCCCATCATTCTTCCAAAAATACCAAAATTTGACCCCAGGCCCGCTTGGTCCAAACACGAGGTTCAGACCAAAACCCGATCACCCATTTCCCCACGAGACCGAATATACAATTTATTTTGAAATCCAACCCCAAAATGAGGTCGAATTCCCAAAAATTGGAAAAGCCCTAACTCTACCCAAAACCCGCAATTTCTACCCTTGATTTCATGCTTTTAGGCCTAGAATCTAGTGATTGATGAATAGAAATGAAAGGAAATGAAGTTAAGAACACTTACCTATGAAGCTATGGAGGAAAGGTCTCCCAAGGATCGCCCAAGGAGAGTGGAGAAGAAGAAGTTTGGAAAAAAATGGGTTTAATCCCGTAACTATTCTGTTTTTAGGCTTTTGAAATGGCTGGACGAAATAGCCTCCGTGATCGCGACAAGTGCCCTGCGATCGCGGAGGGTACTGGGTTATTGACTTACGCGATCGCAAGACGAAGTATGCGATCGTAGAGAGGATGGGACACGGACCTACGCGATAGCGTCCTAAGGCCAGTGGTCGCACTGAACAATTGCTACCCAGCCCCCAACCCCATAGGAGACTTATGCGATCGCGGACGTAGGGTTGCGTTCGCGTAGAGCTTAAACCCCAAAGCTCCGCGTTCGCACCCAGCTCCTTGCGATCGTGAAGAGAAAATCAACCACCCCGCCCAATTGCACATCGCGATCGCGTGCACTACACTGCGATCGCAAAGAAGAAAAAGCTGGACACCAGATACAACCTAAAACACCAGAAATTTCCTAAGTTTAGCACCCCGACACCAACCTAAAACTCACACGAGCCCTCGGGGCTCAAAACCAAATATACACACGACTTCAAAATCATCCTACGGACTTATTCAAGTAATTAAACCACCAAAATAACATAAAAATAATGAATTAAACTCCAAAATCTATAGAATTTTCTCAACCTTCATAAACTTCTAAATTTTCCAATTTTGATCTGAAATATATCGAACCAAGTCCGTTTCTTACCAAATTTTACAGATAACTCACATAACACATATTGAACCTGTTCCGGGCTCCGGAACCATAATACGGGCCCGGTAACACAGATTTCACATCAAAGTTCATTTTCAAAAGTCTTTATTATTTTCAGAAAATAATTTTCTTTAAAAATTATTTCTCGAACTTGGGAATTCGATTCCGGGCATACACCCATGTCCCATATTTTCCTACGGACCCTCCGGGACCGTCAAATTACGGGTCCGGGTCCGTTTACCAAAAATATTAACCAAAGTCAACTTTATTTAAATAATTATTATAAGAACATTATTTTATCAATTTTCCACATAACGGCTTCCAGGCTACACACCCGGGATGCGCACTCATATCGATGTGAGATAAAAGGAGGCTTTCATGGCCTCAGAACATAGATTTAGCTACAATTACACGGGATGACCTTTTGGGTCATCACAAGGAGTCGGTTCCAGCGGCGGTTATTAGCGTGCTCGGAATGGACAACTTGTGGAGACTTGAGGTACAACTGCTCAGCGTCTGCAGCTATTAGAGTACCCTTTCCTTTTATTTAGTTGTGTACTTTCCTTCAGACATCTTCATGTATTCAGACCCTTATTTGTACTAATCCAGTAGCTCGTGCACTTGTGACACCGGGTCCAGGGTTGTATTAGATATTTTAGTTGTTATAGTTTCCGCACTTTAGTTTTGTTTATTACAATTATTTTATGTCTTTCTCATTGTTTAATTTAAAATGTTGAAAAATGGATAAAATGTTCTAACGTTGGCTTGCCTTGAAAGTAATATGTTGGGCGTCATCACGGTCTCGAAGGTGGGAATTCCGAGTCGTGACAAAGATACTTGAAACTACCTTGGAGATGACTTGCGTATCAAGCAACACCTCCATATCCCCTTCATGGGTATCGTTACTGAACTTGCACTCCCAGTATTCCATCTTGGTCATGTTCAACTTGAAACACTTAGACTCTAGAGTGTGCCTCCAAACCTCTAGCCTCTCGTTAACACCACCCCGCGTCTCGTCAATTAAAACTATGTTATCAATAAATAACATACACCATGACACCTCACTTTGAATGTGTCTTGTTAATGTGTCCATCGCCAAGGAAGATAGGAATGGACTAAGAGCTGATCATTGGTGCAACCCCATAATAACCGATAAGTATTCCGAGTCTTCTCCCGCTGCCCTAACTCGAGTTTTAGGTTCATCGTACATGATCTTAATCACCTTAATGTAGGCTACTGGGATCCCTTTAGCCTCCAAGCATCGCCAGAGCACCTCTCGGTACTTTGTCATATGCTTTGTCTAGGTCAATGAACACCATGTGCAAGTTCTTTTTCATCTCCATATACTGTTTCATCAATCTCCTCACAATGTGGATAGCTTCCATAGTCGAATGCCCCCGCATGAAATCGAACTGGTTCTCAGAAATGGACACATTGGTCCTTACCCTCATCTCAACCACCTTCTCCCAAACTTTCATAGTATGGCTTAGGAGCTTAATCCCCCTATGGACTAGAGGCAATACACATTTCATATTTTATATATTTTAAATAAATATTTTTATTAGGCCCACGAGTCGGGCTGTCCTAATATCAGTCAAGCCTCACGGGCCACGAGCTTATTCGGGCCGGGCTTAAAGCCTCATTTTAATTGGGTTCCAAAAATTCTAGCTCAATCCTGCTAAATTACACGGTGGGCTGGGTTGGCCCAACAAGCCAAGCCCATATTCATGGCTCTATTTATAATTATTGCAACTTTAGATATCGCCATATAATTAACATAATTTATGAAATTTATCTGGTTGAATAAAGTTTTAAAGTTTGAATTACATACTACATTTAAGAAATTGGAGAAGACTTTTGAAATTTGTGATCTAAATCAAACTATATATGTGTGAGAGAGAGAGATTATAAAACTTTCATTCTTTAATGATAAAGAGAAGTTTAAGTTTTTTTTTTTTTTCAAATTTAGAAAACTGTCCTTTTGTTGGAACAAACTGAAAATAAAATAATGTCAAATAAATTAAAACATAAGAGTAACACAATCCTGAGAACTTTTTTCTTTCTTCTTGTAATCCTGAGATTAATTACCCCAAAAAAGCAATCCGCAGTAGCCTGGTGGGGTAAAATGAAATTGGAATCACTGCACGGTGTGGTAAGTGGAGTTAAAAAATAAAAACAAATGCCTTTGCAGATAGAGAGACAACGACGGATCGAAGTCTCGAATAATAAGATTTCTTGTGAAAGCTCCTTCTCCCAATGTTTATCAGTTTTAAAGAAAATCAAACTGGGACAGCTGAAGTTATAAATGAGGGGAAAGAGAGAATTGATGGCACTCATAGAAGAAAACAGCATAGAAACGAGACAGTTGAAATGATAGAAACAACTGCAAAAGCTGACACAAAAGCTCAAACGTACAACAATCATAACAAAGCAAATTTTGTTGGTCAGGAGGTTTGTCGATTCTTGTTTAGTTACTTGGAAAATCTGTCAGCAGTTAAAAGCAAATGACACATCTTTCTCTCTTTCTTCGTTTTAATTTGTTTGAAGTTGAAGGGACATGTCTATCTGCTTCAGAATAGGCAAGAGACACGTTAATGAGAAAGATACCATTAAGTTTGTTTGTTTATATCAAGATTTATAAGTCTTAATAATGATATATAGGAGTAATTTGTTACAATGGAGTACCAGTTTTGTATAGATCAGTAGAGTTATAATTTCACATGGTTTCAACCTTATGAGTGTTAAAGATCGAAAAATTAGGTGTTAACGAAAGTTAGTAAGACAATTCTTGAACGATGATAATTCAGATAACAAGAGATAAGTATACTAAAAGAAAGATAAATATTTAACGTGATTCAATTAATTGACCTACTTTTACGGGCGAAGATGAACAATCCACTATATAAAAAAAGAGTATAAAATATCGAGAGAACAACCTGATGAAGAGGTTAGCACACGTGACTCACTAACACATGTCCCGTAAAGTTCTCCCTAAACAAAACTCTCAAACCACATATGGCTACACTGTGGATGCTGCTGAACGAAAAGAAGGATCCTTAATTTATGAAAGTCCAATTTTTTTCTTACAAGAATAATGACTAGCAAAACATGGAAGAATTATAATTTCTTTCTACAAAAAAAGAAAACTCAATTATGATAAATATATTGTCTGTGTTTTTAAGAAATAAGAAAATCAAATATAATAAGAAAATCAGAACAACTCGCTAAAAATGAATTCTGAATTTTAAAAAGACATTTTAAGGTGTTAATGATTGATTTCGAATTTAAACATTTTGTACTTATATAATGAATATTTTTAGCAAAAAATATAATACCTGAGTAAAAATTATTATATTCAGCCAAACTCATAACTCGGCTTGTGACTCTCCTGCATTTATCCTGAGCAAAAGTATTATAGATTCCCATTAGGTTATACAAGTAATATCTTATCCAAAACTTTACACCAAAATCTAAATATTAGATTAGTAATGAAAAGTTTAATGTTCTTTTTTTCATTAAAGAAAAAGAGCATTTTAATTGATCATAAGTGAGATAGAGAGAAGAGACATTGAAACCGGTGCACTATAATGGATTTGTCGCCAGACTTCTCACAAGTCAAGAAGGATATCTTGTCTTCTTTTTGGTCAAATAATAATTAAGAGGATAAAATTACAACTGCAAATTAACACTTTTTATAGAAAATAAATATTAACATAAAAATTGAATACTTTAAATAAAAAGTTGCACAGGAGAGAGCTGTCTTTTTTTATTGACCCTCATTTTAAACTCCACGCCTATATCTATTGTAATTATTGCCAAATCCGTATATATAAGCAAAGCGTGCATACGTGCATTATGGCTAAAGCTTTGTCCATTTTCCTGGTAGGTAGTTAGAGCACAGAACGGTAGTTGAGTTGACGGAGTAATCCATAAACATAATCATTTCTACATTGACCCGACAAACCTGCACTATATTAATGGTTCTTCAAAAAGAGAGCTGCTATTCGGCCAAATCCAGAGGGGCCCAACAACGATCACACTGGTGAAATATCAGTTAAACTCTTCATTTCATATTTGGGTTAATGACTATTTTTTATTCTAAAATATTTCCCTCCAAAATTAGTTAATAAATATTGATTATCTTAAAATATTGATCTCATAAATTATCATTCTCTCATGCATGAAAAGATAAAAGGCCTTCGTATATGTATATCTATACTATTACTTTTATTTTTCCTTAAATATAATTTATACGGATGAGAAGATCAAAAGTCTATTACGCTTTTAAAAAAAAAAAATACAATTTATACGGATGGGAAAATCAAAAATCTAGTATGTATACATAATATTGTTTTTTCATTTATATTGTATACCTTGTCATACCATACACTTATGTTAAGAGAGCTTTCATTAAACACATAATTCACAACCCTTCCCTTGACCTAAACATGAATGCTAACCTAGAAACTAGTTTGGAGCCATTAAACCCGAATAACAGTCTAGAAACTAGGCCGGAGCAACTAAGGAATGCATTACACATATCATTGGGGTTGAATTCGGATGACAGTTTGATGAATGAAGATGAGTCGATCGACATTGATTCAGACGACAACTTCAAAGATGGAAAAAATCTTGTTAATGATGTTGTTGTTGCTGATGATAATGATGATGATGATGATGATGATGATGATGACAACCATTATTTAGAGGAAGAGAGAGAAGGTGGAGAGGACATGGAAATGCCTAATGAGTTCAATGAAGAAGATCTCATAATTGGTCCAATTACTGGGATACGATTCAGTAATGAGGATGTTATGTTTGATTTTTACAAAGAACATGCAAGATTATCAGGGTTTTGCATTGTCAAAAGAACATCGAACAAAAAATATGGTGATGTTGTTAGGTATGTGCAATATGGTTGTGATAGGTCTAGGAAACTAAGGAATAAGCATGTTACCAAGAGGAGGAACTCTCGTGCTAGAATAAATGAAATTTTGGAGGAGAATGGTTCATGGCGTGTTTCAAAGGTGGTTAAAAAAAATAATCATCGATTGGAACCAGCATTGTCGTGATTGATGGCTGGACACAGATCACTTAGTAAGTCTCTTAAGAGAACTTCTGTAGCCAAAGATATTGCTGGCTTAAGGCCCTCAAAAAATATAAGTCGCTGAAGTACTTGCTGGTGGTTCCGAAAATCTGGGTTGTACACCAAAGGATTGTAAAAATTATATTTTGAAGAGCAAAAAACTTCATTTGCAAGAAGGGTACGCACAATCATTACTCAAGTTCTTCAGTGACTTGCATTAAAAAGATAGAGAATTTTACTACTCCATGGATGTGGATAGTTTTGGTCGACTTCGTAATGTCGTATGGGTTAATTCACACTCTACGGTTGCATATGAGGAGTTCCATGATGTAATATTCCTTGATACAAAATACCTTGTGAATCGATACAATATGCCATTTGCTTCATTTGTTGGTGTAAATCAACATAGGCAGTCCATACTTTTGGGATGTGCTCTTATGTCTAGTGAGGATATAACAAGTTACAAAATGGTGCTCTCTACATGGTTTAGGGCTCTAAACAATGTTCGTCCATTAGCTATCATGACTGACCAATGTTATAATATTAAGGCTGCCATCAATGCATTGATGCCATATATGGTACATAGATTTTGTATTTGGCACATGTCGCGCCCCCTTTTTCCGCTCCTTTCGGATCAGTCAGGGTTTTTTGACATTATTGGGACAACTCGTTTCCTTTTGGGAAAAGGGGTATGTAAGGAATTGAAGAGTCGCCACCTAACGAATTAAGGTGCATTAGGGCACCTACTAAGGGTCATTATAACACAGATTCGAACAACCAAAGATTGTGTAAGGGCTTGAAATTACTTCAAGGGGAAGATGTTAGGCACATCTCAAAGTCCACAACTATGGTTCCCGGCCAAACAAGCTTTGTGAATTTAAACAAGTAGCAAATAAGTTTAAACAAATAAAGGTTTTGAAAAGATTCGCAATCTAAGCACACATGTGAAGTAAAGTTTTAGAAGATTTAAAGTCTAAGCACATATATAAGGTTTTAAAAGATTTACAGTCTAAGAACATATGTGTAAGGGATAGGGGAATCCTAGGTTGTTTATCCTATAGGATCACATCAAAGCAATGCCCGGTAATCACTCCTCATAAAGGGGCTACACGTGGCATTAGCGCACCGGTCATAATGTCCATATCTACCCTTTTCCACCCCTTAGCGGTTATTTAAGCGAGTGTTGTTTAACAACCTCTATGTGTGCTGTTACCCGTCTCTTCTTAATGGTCCTGGAGAAAATTAGGACCTCTACCTATAGGCAGTTCTAGACAGACCCCTAAGGTTTAAAAGGAGAAAATACTAGGCGACATGCAAGAACAAATAGGAGTTTAGCAAATAAAGGCAGGAAAGAACATTTAAGAAGCTCATATATATACCTCCACAGATAATGCATGTAAACATCACGACTCAAACACAAACAAGAGGCATTTTTATTAGACAGGATCCTAAAGCATGATGTCTAAGTGAATATCAAAACACAGAAGATATGCAGTTTCATTTTATAAACCCAGAAGTAGGGGCCCTAATCAGTTTGCCTACTGATTATAAGCCTGTTAACCATTGAGCAGTAAACACAAAAGAAACAGTTTTCCAGTTTTATAAAGATTGAATACCTAAGGCTTGCTTAGGTGTGGGATAATGCATAATAATCACCAGAATTATAAAAAAACGGATTAAAAGTTGTTATACTTAATGCATGATGTTCTAAGTGTTACAAAATACAGGGATTGTTGCCAGTTTATTTAAAACATGATAATCAAGTGTGGGACTGTCTTATGTCCCTTTTTCATGCATCAGTAGTTTAACTAGGCGTGGCTTAGCAAATACAAACGAAATCCTAAGGCATGGTATCCAGTATGCACATATAAAATGCAGAAGGATTTCAAGATATACAGAGTTCCTAAAGCATGATTTCTGAATGAACAGAAAGTTACAGCATAATTTCAGGATGTGCAGGAGCAACTTTTTTTTTATGTGTTGTTATTTAGCCTAGAAGCAGAATTTCTAAGTGATAATATCAAATGAGATGTTGGAACAGTATACGTGAAACCTAAGAACATGATATCTAATGACATGTTTTGAATGTATTGGTCCTAAACATGGATTCTAATGCATATATAGGAAATGTAAACCTACGGCATGATTTCTACACATTGATATTGATAACATATATAACTACCCTCCTTTTTTCACTAACAAACCCCAATATTCGTTTACAATAATTATTACAAACCAATATTGAAATGAATTACATAAGTAGAGAAAGAAAAGAAGAAGTTACACTATAGGGAGCCTGAAAAAAGCCCAGATATACCAAACTTCCCACAACCTCAAATGCCAAAGTTTCATAACCTTTTTATGTCCGAGTGTATCAGAGTTCCCTAAGGACCTCAAGGATCCCGGGCAGTTCTCACACCTAAATTTCACAATAATAAATGAGTAAGTGCAGTATGGAAGTGCCAGCTCCAGTGCATCAGATTTCAGAGGGATATCACAGGGATCCCAAAGCAGTCACACAATGGAGGGGAAGAAATTAAAGACCTAAGAGTAGAGTGAGAATGCTTGACATAGTTTTGAAAGGGTTTGATAGGAAAACAGTTATTGAAAGAGGCTCAGTAGAAATAGTTTTATAAAATAAGAGAGAGTTGTTTAGTAAAACAACTTTCGATAAGAGTAGGGCAATTAACAAACATAGATCAAACACATAACCAAAGCAGGTTCAACATAACACATAGAACAAACCTTCACACAGGGGTGATGGGAACTGGGGACACATAGAGCACATAATGTACAAGCATAACAGTTCTTGCAGGGAATAGCATGAACTTCAGAATCAACACTGAATCAAGCAACTTAGGGTACAAATTGTTTTTCCAAATAAAGGTTCATACTAGAAACCAGATAAACATAGAATTGAATAGAGTCACACTGAGACATACTACAAAATGGAGGTAACATATTCATGTTGGTCCTAAGGGGAGTAATACATAACATAACATGCTATATGGACAAAAATGTAAACATGTCAACTACAGGTTGCACAACAAAACCATAGACAGAAATAAACTAGAAACAAGATAAACTGAAGCAGTAAAAGAAACATATTGGTTTTGGGACATGAATTGAAATCAGAACATACCAGTAAAGAAGATAGCAAACACAAAAGTGAAGAATATGAGAGCACAATAATTAGCCTTGTCTTGCAGCCGGCTAACTCAGAACAGTAGCAAGTAACAAAGAAGGAGAGCAGAAAGCNTTTAAACTAGGTAGAATAATAAGGTAAAAATCAAAGTCATCCAGTAATTATGGAACAAGGTATCAATTAGTACCAAAATCAGCATAGATACTCCCTTAATTAAAGGAGTTAACTTCAACGGTAGAATACATGTAGCAAATAAGAAAAGATACCATTTATGACTGGAATATAACACATAAGGAAATAATTTCAGCACACTACGGGTAGAAAGTAAGCAATTAAGGCTAGGTACATAATATTCTAATTAAGGAAATGTCATAAGAATCAGTTGACAGCATAGTCGACCACATAATAAGGCAAGAGATAAACTAAGGTCTGAAAATCAGCAAGGAATCATAAGAGATTAGTGAAAGGTATCAATTACAGGAAATTAGGGATTCAAATAGGAGCAGTACTGATTAAGGGGAGAATTAACACAAATCTCTATGAACAAACGGAATAAACACACAATAGGCAAGAAGAAGTAAAATCTGAAACATAGTAAAGTAAGAATCATATAGAATCAGGGATAACTAGAAAAGATAGAACTGATTAGAGGAATTAACAGAATAAATATAATATAAGCGGAAGAAGCAAAAATCAGAAACCCATAATAGGGTAAAATCACAAAAACTCAGAGCGTTCATGAGAAACAAGCACACACAGATTAAACGAACATATTATCAAAGACAGACTCAGAACCCAAGATTAAGACCAAAAATTAGGATTTTCAACATAATAAATCACATAGTAAACATAGCAAGAATAATAGGATAATATTGAAAATCATAAGGAAAAGTTATTTTAAAAGGGGTTTAAGAAACCCTAGTTTGAAGACGAAGAGGCATTTTTGAGAAATCAGAAAGATCTTTAAGGAAACAGTAAAATAACTCAGAAGGCTCTTAGATCTGTTACGGATCTAAGAAGTCAAGAACTAAAATTAGGGTTTCAGAGAGAGATAACCTAGAGATAGAGAGAATCAGCTTAGAAACCATAGGTTTAGCCGGAATTAGAGAGATCTTACTCGGACGGCCAAGGGTGGCCTGAGAACGGCAAGAATCAGGCCATAGGTGTGAGTTAAACACCCGCTAGTCCCCTTAGGACCTTAGGGTAGCAAGAATCTGGCGTGTGAGGGAGCCATAGAGGCTAAGGGTGGTGGTGGAGCCACCATTGTTAACGGTGAGCCAATGGTCGGTGAGAGGAGCTTAGGTTTTAGCAGAGAGAGCTCGAGAGAGATGAGAGAATGTAACGGTGGAGCCGAAGAGAGAATGAGAGAATGGGAATGAGGGTTTGGGGGGGAGGGGGGTAGTCTTTTAGGGTTAAATAAGGTAAGAAGAGATCTAGTTTGTTGATCAACAATCCAGATTAAACAAGACATTGGGTCGGATAGAATTAATGGATTGGGCCTGGTATTTGGGATGTTTTAATCAGGGTTTGGGGCTGGTTTAGTTTAGGCTAGAATTGAAATGAAATTAGGCTATTTGTTAAATACCCAATTAAATTAATTAAAATAATTTGTAAAAATAGCTAATAAGTATTAAAAAATGAACTTCATGCATAGAAAATAATTTAACATGATTATTTAGTATTTTAAAATATAAATGACTAATTTCTGATAAAATAGCGCAAAATTATATGTTTGTGCTATAATTACAAAGTTATTGCAATTGCAAAGTTATTGCAATTATAGCCAAAAGGTGCCAATTTGGCTAATTGTGAAATAATTTGGTCTCAATAGGACCATAAACTATAACTAAAATCAAAATGCTTTTGAAATCATTTGTGATGGAGTTTTGTAATTATTTATTGGAAATAAAATGCTGGGTAAATTAATAAAAATATAGAAAAATTATGGAAAGATACCAATTTCTATTAATGTATGATCTTGAAGGTATATATGTATTCTAAAATATTTTTTGGAAAAAATTGGGTATCAACAGCTGCCCCTCTTTACCCGGAAAGGATGAAAGAGTTGTCGGGTAAAGATATGATGGCCAATTTTGACCGAGCGAAACGGTTTGAGAGATTTAGAGATGCGCCCTGGTTTTTAAGCTGCCTACATATCCCTGGTTTTACAGGAATCATACCGTATGTAGTTCCGGATTCATCGGTGAAGTATACCGATGAATTTATCACAAGAGCGGACGCAACATCTAGGGCTCGATGAATGAACGATTTACGGAAGGGATTAGGTTTGATATGGCTGGGAGAACTGGAGCGAGATCGCTCCGGCTAGGATAGTCGTTGCTCGCTGGGTTACCTGCAAATAAGAATGCCACAAGTGTATATTGTGCATAAATTTAAACATGATGCAAGTTCCCGTTGGACTATGAAAGTTGTCTTCGGACGCTTAGGGATGACGTCCTCAGACCATGATGTCCTGAGCCATGAATTGTTTGATGAGAAATTAACAGGCCATGAAATGATGTTCTCGGGCCATGAAGATGGTGCCTCTGAATTATGACGCCTTTGAATAATGATATGCAAAATTGAGAGAGATCCTCAGGCCATGACATGGTGTCTTCCGGCTATGAGGATGGTGTCGTTAGACTATGACGCCTTTGGACAGGTTGGCGATATTTCAGCCCATGAAATGTAGTAATATGACTTCCATAAGGCAGATCTTAGTCTTGGGAAATGGAGGGCAAAGCTTAGCCCTAAAGAGAATCGAAGTAAATAATTCTTGAGAGGCAGAGCTTAGCCTCACGTAAGATGTGGAAAGCAGAGATTAGCCTTAGGTATAATGGAGGCAGAGCTTAGCCTCATGCAGGATGAGGGGGAAAATTAGCCTTATGCAAATGGAAGGTAGAGATTAGCCTTATGCAAAGGGAGGTAGAGCTTAACCTCATGCAGATAGGAAGGCAACGTTTAGCCTTATGCAGATGGAGGTAGAGCTTAGCCTCATGCAAAATGCAGGACAAAGATTAGTCCCATTCAAGATGAAGGCAGAGCCTAGACTTATGAAAATGAAGGCACAAATTAGCCTTACGCAAGACAAGGCAGAGATTAGTCTTATGCAAAATGAAGGTAGAGATTAATCTTATGCAAATGAATACAGAGATTAGCCTTATGCAAGAGAAGGCAGAGATTAGCCTTATGCAGATGGAGGTAGAGCTTAACCTCATGAATAATGTGGGACAGAGCTTAGTCCCATGCAAGATGAAGGCAAAGCTTAGCCTTATACAAGATGGAAGGCAGATATTAGCCTTATGCAAAATGAAGGCAGAACTTAGCCTTATGCAGAATATTAAATAGTAAATGACAGTAGCATTTCTTAGCTGGCAGCAGGCTTTGATATTGTGATTGTTGTGAGCATTGTGACTATGGAGCATTATTTGTTCGTGTTGATAGGTCGGCAAGTGCAATGGTTTCGAGGATTGTGATTTTGAACATGTTCGTTCTTTGTTCCTGCATCCAAAGAAAAATTATGAGTTTTGTGGATGGGGGAGGTTGGTTCGTATCCCCTGTGGCTTTGCTTGACTCGTTCTGCTCGGTCTGATGATCATGTTTAAATCATCGGGGTAGCGTTTTCGAAATAGATCTATATTTTGAAAATAAGCATGCATGATTTTGTAAAGACATAATATGAAATATATTTCAAGAAATTTTAGATGAACCGACGACTGTGACACGGTTCAAGACATTGCAAACTCTCATGCTACGGAATTTTGAGGGTTCTCCTCAAAATTATACCCCAGTTTGATGGGTTGACATTTCTAACTATTGCGCATGCTGTGGTCGGCTGAACTTGCTTCAGAATTTTGAGGGTCCTCCTCAAAATTCTGTCCCAGTTTCAAATTGTGGGGGGAAATGATATTTTTATTGAATTGTGACCGAACCCATAGGGCTGCCTACGTATCCCCTCTTAAAAGGGAATCAGGTCGGGCATAGTTCAGTTTACTTCATAAAGAATTACACATAGTATCGTTTGACTTCATCTGAATTGATTGGCTTTGGCCAGACACTGTCCATTTCTGCAAGTATAAGATCTCCTCCTGTCAATACTCGGTGAACTATGTATGGACCTTTCTAGTTGGGAGAGAATTTCCCTTTGGCTTCATCTAGATGTGGAAAGATCTTCTTTAACACCAGCTGCCCTGGTGTGAACTGTCTTGGTTTGACTCTTTTGTTGAAGGCTCTGGTCATTCTATTCTGATAAAGTTGTCTGTGACATACTGCATTCATTCTTTCCCGTTTATGAGGGCTAGTTGCTCATAACAACCTTTTACCCACTCTGCATCGCTGAGCTCAGCTTCTTGTATGATCCTTAAGGAAGGAATCTCCACTTCGGTGAGAATGACAGCTTCCGTGCCATAAACCAGCAGGTAAGGAGTTGCCCCAGTTGACGTACGTACTGTGGTGCGGTATCCAGTAAGGCAAATGATAACTTCTCGTGCCACTGCTTGTGCTTCTATCATATTTCTCAATATCTTCTTGATGTTCTTGTTGGCGGCTTCTACAACTCCATTCATCTGAGGTCTATAGGTTGTGGAATTCTTGTGCTTGATTTTGAAAGTCTCGCACATAGCTTTCATCAGGTCACTGTTGAGGTTGGAGTCGTTGTCGGTGATTGATCGATTCTGGAACTCCGAACCGACAAACAATACGGTCGCGGACAAAGTCTGCCACGACTTTCTTAGTTACTGCTTTATAAGATGATGCTTCGGCCAATTTAGTGAAATAATCAATTGCTACCAAGATGAACATGTGTCCATTTTGAGCAATTGGCTCGATCGGTCCAATGACGTCCATTCCCCACCCGACACATGGCCATGGTGAGCTTGTTGCATTGAGCTTGTTTGGGGGTACCTTTATCATATCTGCATGTACCTGACATCGGTAGCATTTCCAGACATACTGGATGCAGTTTGTTTCCATGGTCATCCAGAAATAACCGGCTTTGAGTATCTTCTTGGCCAAGACAACCATTTATATGTGGGTCATAGGTCCCAGCGTGTATCTCTTGAAGTAGTTTGGATGCTTCCTTTGCATCGACACATCTCAATAATCCCAAATCGGGAGTTCCCTTGTACATGGTTTCTCCGCTGTGAAAGAAACTGTTGGACAATCTCCGAAGTGTACGTTTCTGAGTGTGATTTGCAAGCTCTAGGTACTCTCCTTTTGACAGATATTCCTTGATATCATGGAACCATGGATTTTCGTCTGCTTCTTCTTCAATGTGGGCATAATATGTCGGCTGGCTATGGATCTTTACTGGAATAGGATCAATGAAGTTCTTATTTTGATGATGTATCATGGATGATAGAGTGGCCAGTGCATCGGCAAACTCGTTTTGAATTCTAGGGACGTGCCGAAATTCTGTCTTTGTGAAGTCTTTCTCAATTCCTGCACGTGGTGCAGATACAACAGTATCTTGGAATTCTTGGTAGCCCATTCTCCTTGTACTTGGTGTATTAGCAGGTCTTAATCACCAATTACTAGCAACTCTTGAATATTCATGTCAATGGACATGTTTAGCCCTAGGATGCAGGCTTTGTACTCTGCCATATTGTTGGTGTATGGGAATCTGAGTTTAGCAGATACCGGATAATGTTGGCCAGTTTCCGACACCAAGAATGCTCCAATACCGACCCCTTTGAAATTGGTTGCTTCATCGAAGAACATTCTCCATCCATCATAGGATTCAACAATGTCTTCTCCTATGAATAATACTTCTTCATCGGGAAAATATATTTTCTGAGGTTCGTAATCTCCTCCCACATGGTTCTCGGCAAGATGATCTGCCAATGCTTGTCCCTTGACTGCTTTCTGAGTCACATACACGATGTCGAATTCACTTAGAAGAATTTGCTACTTGGCCAGCTTGCCAGTGGGCATGGACCTCTGAAATATGTACTTTAAGGGATTCATCCTTGATATGAGATATGTCGTGAAGGCACAGAAGTAGTGCCTCAACTTCTGGGCTACCTAGGTTAGAGCATAGCAGGTACACTCCAGTAGAGAATATCGTGCCTCGTATGGAGTGAACTTCTTACTCAGATAATAGATAGCCTACTCCTTTCTTCCTGTCTCGACGTGCTGCCCCAGAACGTAGCCGAAATCTCCATTTAATACTACAAGGTAGAGTAGCAAGGGTCTACCTGGCTCGGGCGGGACCAAAACTGGTGGCGTTGAAAAATATTCCTTGATCCTGTCGAAAGTTTTTTGACAATCCTCGGTCTATTTAGTTGCAGCATCCTTTTTATCATCTTGAAGATAGGTTCACATATGACCGTAGACTGGGCTATGAACTGGCTGATGTAGTTAAGGCGCCCAAGGAAACTCATCACAACTTTCTTGTTCTTTGGCGGTGGTAATTCTTGGATGGCTTTGACTTTTGACAGATCCAGTTCTATTCCTCGGCGGCTGACAATGAACCCAAGCAATTTTTTGGCAAGAACCCCGAGTGCACACTTCGCATGGTTTAATTTTAGGTTGTATTTCCGCAATCCTGTTGAAGAACCTCCTCAGACCTTCTATATGGTTGGTGGCTTTCTTGGACTTGATAATGACGTTGTCCACATATACCTCGATCTCTTTATGTATCATGTCATGGAAGATAGTGGTCATAGCCCTCATATAAGTGGCCCCAACATTCTTTAAGCCGAATGGCATCATATTATAATAGTAGACTCCCCACGGCGTGATGAAATCCGTTTTCTCAGCATCTTCTTCGTCCATCCAAATTTGATGGTAGCCGGAAAAACAATCCACGAACGATTGGAGTTCATGCTTTGCACAATTGTCAATCAGGATGTGTATGTTTGGAAGTGGGAAATCATCCTCTGGACTGGCCCGGTTGAGACCCCGGTAGTCGACACAGACCCTAACTTTTTCGTCTTTCTAACTGGCACGATGTTGGCTAACCATGTTGGATATTCAACTACCCTGAGGACCTTGGTGTTGACTTTCTTGGTAACTTCTTCTTTGATTTTCAGACTCAATCAGGCTTGAACTTTCTGAGCTTCTATTTTACCGGCAGACACATTGGATTGGTTGGCAAATTGTGAGCCACAATTGATGAACTTAGACCAGTCATGTCATCGTACGACCATGCAAATATGTCCTCATACCCTTTCAAGTATTGGGTGTATTACTTTTTCTCTGGTGGTGACAAATGGATGTTGATGCGAGTTTCTTTGACAGACTCTGAATCTCCCAAGTTGACTACCTCAGTTTCGTCCAGTTTGGACTTAGGTCTGTTCTCAAAATTCTCAACTTCTCTGACAATTTCATCGGGTATGACATCCTCTTCTTCTG
Source organism: Nicotiana paniculata (assembly GCA_005239505.1). Classification (NCBI taxonomy): domain Eukaryota; kingdom Viridiplantae; phylum Streptophyta; class Magnoliopsida; order Solanales; family Solanaceae; genus Nicotiana; species Nicotiana paniculata. Next base: position 20,903 of record ML354584.1, read on the forward strand.
AATCGCTGTCCTTTTGTTGTGTTGTCTCATTGCATGTCGCAGTCATTGGTTCATCAGGACAGAAATAGTAATGTTGTATAGATAAAAGTAATGAGAGAAAAACGGTAATAAATAAATACTGATTCGTTGAAACGTAAAAGCGATTTTGATAATTTAAACAAACAATTTTGGACCATCGGGATTTTATTGGAAAATAAAAAAAATGCAAAAAGGAAATCATTAGCAAAAATGAAATAAATAACGTTGTTCAGCCTTGCTACCCCGGGACTCGTCGAGCCCTGGATGGTCTGACTGTCCAATTCTTGATGAATGATCCCTTGCTCACAGCTTGGCTGGTAGGGCCTTCCTCTTCCTCCTCCTCAACAATAACACAAAAGTCCATGGCTTCGTCTTCCAGGAATATATTCTTCAAAGCTGCTAGAGTTTCTTCTTCTTCTGGCCCCCATATGATATTAGATTGCTAGAAAGTCTGCTCCAAATATGGTATAGGTTGTTCCAATGTATAGTAGGGACCGCGCCATGGTGGAGACCAGTCTTCGTACTCCTGCCAAGTGTATTTGTATCCCAGCCCAAAAGTGGTGCCATTGTGCTTCAGCTGTATTGGTTTGGTGTGTATGGAATGGTGGGTGGAGTGAGGTAGAGTCTCCAGCCTGGTGCCTGGGTATAGAGGTGGTCATTTGTGGAGTTTTGTGGCTCGGGGACGACCAGTGAGGTGTTTCTTGGAGTGTGGCAAGCATTGTATTGTGGTGGAATAGTTGGATTCTTCGGTGGAGTTGTGTGGTAATGAGCTGTGGGAGGATTTTGTTTGTTTGGGGTATTCTGAGGAGGTATGGGATTTTGGATGTTTGGATTGTTGACATCTAGAACACTGAGTGAGAAGGATAAATTTGCCAAATTTCGGACATGCTCAAGCTCCCCTTGGAGCTTCAACAACCTTTGCTCGAGTTGTGTCATAGCTTCGTTCTGAACCTGAGTACCTTGACTATCAGTAGCTTCTATTCGTTCGACTGGCGTTGTGCTTTCCTTCCTGATATCTTCCATTTTTCCTTTGCCTTTGATTTTTCCCTTAGGTGGACTAGAAAGAGAAGAAGGTGGAGGGCCCCTGGATCTTCTGTGGTATGATGATGATGCCATAATGCACAAACCAACCTTTGGGGAGGGGAATAATCAAAAGAAAGACAACAAAAACAAAAACAAAAGGTAGCTAAGTCAGTGAGGATCATGAGAAAATATTGCAGTATTTAAATACATAGTGCAGGAATATAACATTGTGTCCTAATTTGGGAGCCTCGTTGTGCCCGAGGTAGGCCTAGCGACAAGTTGATTTGGAGAACTTAAATTCCAAAATGCCTCATTTCATTAATGTAAAAATAGACGAATCCAAAACGACACTAAAATAATAAGCAGGAAATAAATTCACTAATGGCCATTGGCCTTATTACTTTGATAAAAGCGAAAAAAATGAAATCCTATCCTACTTGGTCCCAGAAGGACCTTCCCCAGCTTCGGCATCCTTGATCCCATCGAACAGGTTCCCTAGTTTACGCAATCCTAGCAGTAGGTATGCTCTGGCCAGATGTCCTCTTTCATTCCCCTCAGCTTTCTGACAGTCTTCGACCCTCTTGATGATGGATATTGCTGACCATGCCGAATCTAGGATATTTCTGCAAGACAAACATAGTTAGGCCCTCACCCCCGCCAGACTCGACTATTTATACACTTATTATTAGCATACAACCATTTAGTTCTCCAAATAAATGCACAGAACGTGATTGTGTCCGTTGGAATTATGAAAACCCCGGTGGACTTGGACAAGGATGTCTTAAAGGGTTATTGTGTGGACAACACATTAACCCAACTAGGGTTGACCATGATGCATGCATATCATAACAAAGTAAGATTTCTATGGGGTCTTAGACTGGTACCCTTGAGCGGACAACTCAAGAGGGAAGGCACAGAACCATCGACTGCACCGCTGATCAATTGGTTTTACCGCAAATAAGCCTTTTCGAATTTAAGGGTGATATAAAATAGGAAGAGCGCAACCACTCATCAAGTGTTGCTATAGGATTTGTATTGGCACGAGTGAAATATGATTTTGAGCATGAGTATGCAACAATGAATAAGCAATAAAGGCATGTTGACATATATTTGCACGTGGTGAAAGCAGTAAATACAACAATTGTAATTTAAAAGCGATTACAAAGGGAAACAAGGAAACATGTCAGTTTTGTTTTTGAGAAAGATCATATACTTGAAAGAAATAAACAATTAATTGCACATAAAGGGTAAAGGGAAAGGGTGCAAATATTAACAAAGGTACAAATTGACAAAGCAATTTCAAATGGTAGAAGCCTAAAATCCCCAGCAGAGTCGCCATGTTGTCGCGACCCATTTTTCCTCTCCTTTCGGACCAATCAGGGTTTTTGACATTATTGGGACAACTCGTTTCCTTTTGGGAAAAGGGGTATGTAAGGAATTGAAGAGTCGCCACCTAACGAGTTAAGGTGCTTTAGGGCACTTACTAAGGGTCATTATAACACATATTTGAATAACCAGAGATTGGGTAATGGCTTGAAATTACTTCAAGGGGAAGGTGTTAGACACCCCTCAAAGTCCACAACTATGGTTCCCGGCCAAACAAGCTTTGTGAATTTAAACAAGTAGCAAATAAGCTTAAACAAATAAAGGTTTTGAAAAGATTCGCGGTCTAACCACACATGTGAAGTAAAGTTTTAGAAGATTTAAAGTCTAAGCACATATATAAGGTTTTGAAAGATTTACAGTATAAGCACACATGTCCTAGGTTGTTTATCCTATAGGATCACATCAATGCAATGCCCGGTAATCACTCTTCAGAAAGGGGCTACACGTGGCATTAGCGCACTGGTCATCATATCTATATTTACCCTTTCCCACCCCTTAGCAGTTATTTAAGGGAGTGTTGCTTAACGACCTCTATGTGTGCTGTTACCCGTCCCTTCTTAATGGTCCAGGAGGAAATTAGGACCTCTACCTATAGGTAGTTCTACACAGACCCCTAAGGTTTAAAAGGAGAAAATACTAGGCGATAGGCAAGAACAACTAGGACTTTAGCAAATAAAGGCAGGAAAGAACAATTAAGAGGCTCACATTTACCTCCACAGATAATGCACGTAAACAACACGACTCAAACACAAACAAAATCATTTTTATTAGACATGATCCTAAAGCATGATGTCTAAGTGAATATCAAAACACAGAAGATATGCAGTTTCATTTTATAAACCCAGAAGTAGGGGCCCTAATCAGTTTGCCTACTGATTTTAAGCCTGTTAACAATTGAGCAGTAAACACAAAAGAAACAGTTTTCCAGTTTTATAAAGTTTGAATACCTAAGGCTTGTCTAGGCGTGGGATAATGCATAATAATCACCAGAATTATAAAAAAAAAACTTTTTAGAAGTTGTTATACTTAAAGCATGTTGTTCTAAGTGTTACAAAATATAGGGATTGTTACCAGTTTATTTAAAACAGGATAATCAAGTGTGAGACTGTCTTATGTCCTTTTTTCATGCATCAATAGTTTAACTAGGCGTGGCTTGGAAAATACAAACGAAATCCTAAGGCATGGTATCTAGTATGCACATATAAATTGCAGAATGATTTCAAGATATGCAGAGTTACTAAAGCATGACTTCACAATGCACAGAAAGTTACAACATAATTTCAAGATATGCAGGAGCAACTTTTTTTTTTATGTTAATGCTGTTATTTATCCTAGAAGCAGGATTTCTAAGTGATAATATCAAATGAGATGCTGGAACAGTATACGTGTAACCTAAGAACATGATATCTAATGACATGCTTTGAATGTATTGGTCCTAAACATGGATTCTAATGCATATATAGGAAATGTAAACCTAAGACATGATTTTTACCCATTGCTATTGATAATATATATAACTACCCTCCCCTTTTCACTAGCCAACCCCAATATTCGTTTACAATCATTATTACAAACCAATATTGAAATGAACTACATAAGAAGAGAAATAAAAGAAGAAATTACACTATAGGGAGCCTGAAACAGGCTCAGATATACCAAACTGCCCACAGCCTCAAGTGCCAAAGTTTCATAACATTTTCATGTACGGGTGTGTCAGAGTTCCCTAAGGACCTCAAGGATCCCGGGCAGTGCTCACACCTAAATTTCACAATCATAAATGAGTAAGTGCAGTATGGAAGTGCCAGCCCCAGTGCATCAGAGTTCAGAGGGATCTCACAGGGATCCCAAAGCAGTCACACACTGGAGGGGCAGAAATTAAATACCTAAGAGTAGAGTGAGAGTGCTTGACATAGTTTTGAAAGGGTTTGATAGGAAAACAGTTATTGAAAGAGACTCAGTAGAAATAGTTTTATAAAATAAGAGAGAGTTGTTAGTAAAACAGATTTTGAGGAGAGTAGGGCATTTAACAAACACAGATCAAACACAGAACCAAAGCAAGTTCAGCATCACAGATAGAACAAACCTTCAGACATGGGTGATGGGAACTGGGGACACATAGAACACATAATGTACAAGCATAGCAGTTCTTGCAGGGAATAGCATGAACTCCAGAATCAACACAGA
>ML354585.1:0-15260 GCA_005239505.1 Nicotiana paniculata
TGCACTCTCTCTCAAGTAGATACATAATAAATAGGAACAACTAATTGAGGGCCCTTCAATCAAATACAACAAGAACATAATTGAACAAATAGAGATTAATCAACCAATCAAAACTATATTAATATCACAATAAGTCTATCCCCCAACGGGTTCCACCAAAACCCTAGATTAAAGAAATTAGCTAAACATGTTCATAAGAATCAAACCCAAAATAACTTGCATAATTAAACTACAAAGTAATGAATAAAAGATGTAAAAATCAATGTNACACAGGCATCTCTTGTCTCTAATGGCATCCCCCTCTTTCAAGTTGTGTTTTTAGGTCTATTTATATGTTTGGGATAAACACTAGCCGTGTAGGAGACTTCTATTCCAACCGGGAAACACTTAAAACGTTTAAAACTCGGAATTGACCAGACCTCAGGACCCAGGCGTTTGGGCTCAAACGCCCCCTTAAAGCCAGGGCAGACCTGGCTTTAGGGCTCTAACGCCCCACTAACGCCAGGCTGAACCTGGATTTAGGGGCCAAACGCCCCACTAACGCCCAGGTTAGCCTGGATTTAAGGCCAAAACGCCCGGCTATATCCCGGGTCACTCCTTTTCGACTCTTGAGCATATTTTCGACGTTCATGCATCCATTTAACTCAGTTTCCATCTCCAATGCACCTACACATGAAATAAACTCCATTATGCACATAAAAAGTGTATTTTTATCATTAACGCACATAAAATGTACGACATATAACATGTTAAACCATGAATTCTAGCCACACATCAATCACTTACCAATATTATGGAGAAGAAATGGTCTTGGAAGAATCGCCTCTAGGGTTCTAGGATTTTAAAATTTGAGAAATGAACCAAAAATCTCGTCTAAGTCCTATTTCATCAGCTGCAGATGTCGCAAATGCGACCTGAGCTTCGCAAATGCGAAGCCCCCAAATGCGAGAAAAGCTTCGCAAATTCGAAACTCTCACATTTCTACTGCCTGCACAAATGCGAACAAATGTTCGCAAATGCGGAAATCGTAGGATCGCAAATGCGACTATTTCTTCGCAAATGCGAAGAATTCCCTTCCCCAGTTCGCATCGCAAGTGAGAGACTATCATCGCATATGCGATTACTAGCCTTCCGAAAATGAAACCACATTATCGCAAATGTGAACCTAGGCTGACCTAGGCATATTTTGCAAATGCGAATAAATCATTCGCAAATGGGAACCTGACAGAACTTGCTCGCGCGATCACATCGCTAAAATAACACCTAGAACTACAAATTGAATACCAAATAGAATGAAATTTACAAGAACACTTTCAAATTCCTATTTCTACAACCGGACGTCCGAATCACGTCAATCAACTCCGTTTTTCTTCAAATTTTACAGACAAGTCATAAATATGGTATTGGACCTATACCGGGTCCCAGAACTAAAATATGGACCGATTTTTCAAAAAGTCAAACTTTGGTCAAATATTTCAATTTCATTAAACTTTCAACTTTCAAATTCCGACGTAGTCCGATATCTCGGGCTAGGGACTTCCGATTTCGATTCCGGACATATGCCCATATCCCAAATCACGGTATAGACCCACCGGGACCGTCAAAATACGAATCTGGGTCCGTTCACCAAAAATATTGTCCGAAGTCAACTCAAATGAAGTTTTAAGGCAAAATTTCTTTTTTATTAGTTTTTAACATAAAAACTTTTCGAAAAGACACCCGGACTGCGCACACAAATCGAGAAAGGATAAAACATGACTTTTAAAGGTTTCAGATCACATAATTAAGTTTAAGTCATAAGATGACATATTTGGTCATCACACACTTTCCTTCCCAGACCGCACTTGTGAAATTTAACTGGGTCGATGTTGTTGTTTTATCATGAAATCATATTCCTTTTTAAATATTTCATATCTCTTTTCTGTCTCGCTTTTTTTTTCTTTTTCTGATTTGACAAAATTGAAGGATATAGATACTCAACTATATATATATATATATATATATTTTTTTTTTTTTTTGGGAAAATCTAAGTTTGGTTCATAAAAAATTAGTATGTCTTTCATATCAAGTCACTGAAGCAGCGCATTGCAAGACAACTTAAGGGATAGACCAGTAGAACTTTGCTTTACCTCCAAAATCTTGAGCCCCAATAATTATATAGTGGTAGGTTTTGTGGTTCAATTTTCCTTTTAGAAAATATTAAAAATTATAGATAAAAAAAAGATTGAAACATTGTGTTTTCTTTGTTTCTTTCCAAACGGTTCATTGCTAGGAATAGACTAATAGTAGATTTTAAGAGTAGTCTTGGCACCACATGATTAAATGAACATGCGAAACTGAACCATAAAATTAGTCAAATTTGAAGTCTCAGAAAGTGAGGCTATTGTTTCCCGGCGAAACTATTCAATATGGATATAGCCCAGCCATTCATGGGTTTTTTTGGGTTATAGGCAGGATCAGAGCTATAATATTAGGTACGAGTTCGGACGAATATAATATTTTTGTGAATTTTTGAATTTTTACTAAAATATTTATTAAACATATATAAATATTTAATTGAGAACTTAATAGAACTATCAATTTGGTGGCAAGCTCCGGCCATCATGATTGTACGGCATGCATAGCTAGATATTAATGCAATGGGATAACATGTTGATCATGTCCTCTAGTTGAAATGTGATCATGTTATACCTGAGTTCGCATTTCAAAAGGATATGTTATATGATAGCATAATATAGTTTCTAAAAGTAGTATGTACTAATTACATAATTTTAATAAAATATTACTAAAATTGTAAAAATTATTACTTTTTAAACACATAATTTTTAATGTACAATGAATTCAATGATAAAAACGTCAGAATTGAATCTATCAAAATTAATTTTGGATCCCGCCTTGTTAGGACTGAAAAAATCAGGTGTCATGTGGAAGCTAGTAAAGCAAACTTTGAACGACGATAAATCAGAAAACAAAAGAGAAATATACCGAAAGAGACACAAACAGTTAACATGGTTCGACCAATTGACCTATGTCCACGGGCAGAGATGAGCAATCCACTATCCGTTAAAATAAAAGAGAGTACAAAATATTGAGAAAACAAGCTCACGAAGAGGCAAACACAAGTGACACGCCAACACGTGTCCCCTAAAGTTCTCTCCCTAAACAGGACTTTCAAACCCCATATGGCTATATTGTGGATGCTATTGAATGAGAAGAAAGGATCCTCAATTTATAAAAGTCCAAACATTTTCCTACAAAAAAAAGGACAAGTCAAACATGAAAGAATTATAATTTTCTTCTACAAAAAGGAAGACCCAATTATAATAAATATATTATCCTTTTTTTCGAGAAATAAAAAAATTAATTATGATAAGAAAATCAGGAGTACCACTGACCTTTGGCAGGCAATATGCGCAATGCACTTTCTGCTTTCTACTAAAAGCTATCTGAAAGTATATTCTTTTATTACTAAACCTAGATCCTGTCAAAAGAATTAGCGAAGCACTTATTAAGATCTTGAGTCTTCATATATAATACTATACAGTACCGATTATAAAAGCAAGTGTTTCAACTTGGCAATACAGTCCAATTTCGAAGGTATATTTTTTTTTAATCTTTTCTTCCTCATAGTGAAAGTACGTTATAGCCTATAGGTATGTTTCTTTTATGTAGATGGTAGTCTCTCTCACTCTAGTTTTCTTTTGTATTCTTTTCCAATGAAAAGGGTAAAAAATTATGAAAAGAACATGCATGTGGAAGTGAAGTTAAAGAGGAATTAAAGGAAGGAATTGCTATATGATAAAGTTTTAAACACCTTTTCTTTGGTATGGAGAAAACATAACACTTCTAAAATCTAATGGCATTTGATTTTGAGAGAGTATCAACATTATAGCTACTGTGACTTTGAGAATATACCAATAATATTCATATGGCATCCCAATATAATCGTGCCAACTCTCCCTGTATCAACTTTCTTTATATTATTTTAAGACATTCCATGATCTAGGTGTATATAGTCAAAACCGGGCTCGACTATTGCATGACAAGTCGGGACTAAAATGTGACAGGTTGAAGCTCAAACCACGGATTATATCGAACCAAGGCACTGAGTTAAATTATTGAGCTGGTGACTCCGTGGCCGAACAAGATCGAGAAAACTTCATCGGGCCAAATAACGGAAGACCAAAATATCCGCTATCGGTTGGATATCACGGCGAAAATCTTGGCACATATTAAGGAGTGGTCGATTAGTTAGCAAATTATTAAATTTTTTACCTTTTATAGAATTGTATCAAGAGTAGGATTCCCCTACTGTATAAAAGGGGGTCTGATCATTTGTAACACACATGGAAAACGCATCCCAAAGAAATACACTATTATTTCTAGTTCTCATTATCTTGTCATTCTATTCCGACATCGATTGAGGCACTTCTTGACTCGAGGATGACCAACCTTCAAGGCTAAGACTATTCAATTTGGGTGGTTCACATTTATTTTCATATAATTAATTTTAATATTGATCCGTTTTCTCAATTTGTATCAAGTTATATCACGTATCCTTAAAACCGCGTATAAATTCAATTGTTATGCGATTTTTAGGGTAAAGAGTTTGGCGCTCACCGCGGGGCTAAGGATAATAGTGATTATTTGATACAAATCTCCATAATACACACTGCTTTACACTTGTTCTTTGAAGTGTCTTTGATTCTAGGCTAAAATACAAAAATGTCGAATTCTCACTGCACCTCTACATGTTGATAACGAGTTCGGTCACCAAGATGAAAATAACAACATAGTGCCCCCTAACGAGATATCACCTACTGATCTCGCTGGAATTCTGATCGCAGATCCGATTGATGCTAATTCACATATGGCTATTGATGCAAACTTTCCTACCGACCTCGAAAATAGCATTCATGGTGGAGCCCGTCTGCAACTCAAAACACAAAAAATGCTGAAGGGGACAGGATCAGTCTACGAGTGATCTTCGAAATGTTGCAGGCACAAGAGACGGCAATATCTCAGTCACAAAAACAAAACCGTGCACCAAGCAGGGCTGATCTCGATCCTCCCCGGGCTGCCCGAGGGATCAACCGGTCATAGAAAGGTCGAACAAAAATGAATTGGGGGCTAACCCCGAGATTATAAAGAAGCTTGAGGAATTGACAAAACAGATAGAATCAGGGGAGAAGAAGATTGAGGCCAACGATAAAAAGGTGGAAACCTACAATTCCAGGGTAGACCAAATACCAGGAGCACCTCCGATATTGAAAGGCCTGGATTTCAAGAAGTTCTTGCAAAAACCTTTTCCTCCGAGCGCGACTCCGAAGCCAATCCCCAAGAAGTTATGTATTCCCAAAATACCCAAGTACAACCGAATGACCGACCCTAACGAGCATGTAACCTCTTATACATGTGCTATCAAAGGGAATGACCTGGAGGACGATGAGATCGAGTTCGTTTTGTTAAAAAGGTTTGGGGAAACCCAGTCACAGGGAGCCATGATATGATATCACAATTTACCTCCTAATTCTATTGACTCATTCGCTATGCTTGCAGATTCTTTCGTGAAAGCACATGAGGTGCCATCAAGGTCGAAACTAGAATATAGAAAATTTTCAAAGTCAAACATAAGGATAATGAGATGCTTAGAGAGTTCGTGTCTTGGTTCCAAATGGAACTAATGGATCTGCCACCAATTGCTGATGAATGGGTCGTTCAAGCTTTCACTCAGGGATTAATATTCGAAGCTCGTTGGCTTGACAACAATTTAAGCAGAACTTGATAGAATACCCCGTTGTTACATGGGCCGATGAACATAACCGGTATTAGTCAAAAATCAGAGTTGAAGATGATCAACTCGAGGTCTGTTTATCTAGTCAGAACTTTCGACAAAGTCAAGAGAGAGAAAGATCGCGAACCGAGGCCAAATAGAGATCGATATCAGTCATATAACGGGGATCGCAGATGCACCGGTCCGAGCATAACTCCATGAGAAGTGAAAGGAGGAATGATCGAGGTCAGAGCAGCAGGGGACTTATGATCAAAAATGGCTTCGACAGGTCCATCGGATCCAAGGACGCACCAAGGCTATCAGAATACAACTTTAATGTCGATGGTGCCGCCATTGTATCAGCTATCGGGTGCATCAAAGATACCAAATGGCCTCGACCTCTACAAACCGATCCAACCCATCCTAACTAGATGTGCAAATATCATGGCACTCACGGTCACAGAACCGAAGATTGCTGACAGCTAAGAGATGAAGTAGCTCGTCTATTCAACAATGGGCACCTTCGAGAATTCTTGAGCGACCGAGCCAAGAACCACTTCAAGAATAGGTATTCTAACAAAAAGGCATAACAGGAAGAACCTCAACACGTCATCAACATGATCATTGGCGGGGTTGATATCCCATAGGGGCCGATGTTGAAACACACCAAAGTATCAATCACTAGGGAAAAATGAACTCGTGACTACGTACTGGAAGGAACTTTATCTTTCAACGACGAGGACGCAGAAGGGATCATACAACCCCATAATGATGCACTGGTAATATCTGTACTCGTGAATAAAATTCGAATTAAATGTGTGTTAATTGATCCAGGTAGCTCGGCCAGTATCATTCGGTCAAGGGTCATCGAGTAGCTCGGTCTACAAGGACAAATCGTACCCACAGTCTGAGTCCTGGATGGATTCAACATGGCATGTGAAACCACTAAAGGGTAAATAACATTACTGGTCATTGCCGAGGGACCATCCAGGAAGCCAAGTTTTATGTGTGATCGAAGGTGACATGAGATACAACATCCTGTTCGGGAGGCCATGGATCCACAACACGAGGGCAGTGCCTTTGAACTTTCACCAGGTGTTAAAATTCCCGACGCTAGGAGGGATTTAGAAGATCTATGGAGAGCAACAACCGCAAAGGAGCTGTTTGTAGTCGATGAAGTAATTCCGATATCAACACGTGCAACATCAAAGGATCCAAGGTCGGAATCAAAATAAGAGGCCAAATAACAATAATTGATGTTAGCCTCGAGCCAACCAAACAAGCAAGGGATTGGAGAAGACGATGATTACGGGTTCCCCGATACTTTATAGTCCTCAATGATTCCAACGCTACCAAATCAATGGTCGAAGAGTTGGAGCAGGTCATATTGATTGAACATCTACCCGATCGAAATGTAAACCTGGGCACAGGGCTAACTCCCGAGCTCAGGAAAAGCCTCATTCAATTTCTTATAGCTAACATGGGTTGTTTCGCGTTGTCCCATCTTTACATGACAGGGAATCCCCCCGGAAATAACCACTCACAAGCTAATCCCGGACCTGAAATTCCATCCGGTCAAGTAGAAAATGAGGCCCCATTCCGAGGTCAAGCACGTTTTCATCAAGGAAGAGGTATCTTAACTCCTTAAAATTGGGTCCATTCAGGAGGTTAAATACCCGGATTGGTTAGCAAACGTAGTGGTAAACCCTAAAAAGGGGAACAAACTAAGAATGTGTGTAGACTATAAATATTTGAACAAAGCCTGCTCGAAGGACTCATTCCCTATGCCCAACATCGATCGCATGATCGATGCCACAGATGGCCACGAGATCCTTAGCTTTCTCGATGCATATTCCGGGTACAACCAAATATGGATGGACCCAGATAATCAGGAGAAAACCTCCTTCATTGCCAAGTACGACACATATTGTTATAACGTGATGCCATTAGAACTAAAAACACCGGTGCCACTTATCAACACTTGGTAAACCGAATGTTTGAGGAAAAAATAAGAAATCGATGGAGGTTTATATTGACGACATGTTGATTAAGTCCATGCGAGTAGGGGACCATTTAAAATATTTGCAGAAAACTTTCATTATTTAACTCGGAGAAGTGTGCATTCGAAGTCGGATCAGGTAAGTTCCTTGGGATCATGGTATCCAACCGAGGAATTGAGATCAACCCCGACAAAATCAAATCCATCCAAGATATCATGGTCATCGACAACGTGAAGGTCGTGCAAAGATTAACCGGACGCATAGCTTCCCTAGGGCGTTTCATCTCTAGGTCGTCGGATAAGAGTCACCGATTCTTCTCACTTCTCAAATAGAAGAACATCTTTTCATGGACCCCAGAATGTCAACGAGCCTCTGATGAGATCAAACGATATTTATCGAGCCCACCATTGCTTCATACATTGAAAACATATGAGCAGTTGTATTTGTACTTGATAGTATCAGAAATAGTGGTAAGTGGAGTCCTGGTTCGAGAAGAGCAAGGTACGTAATTTTCAATTTATCACACACATATACACATAACCCCCTCCCCTCTCCCCCATATATATATATATATATATATATGTGGAATATATGTGGAATATAACTTAAATACTATACACTTAGTATATATACTATACGATACTTTATATATATCTTATATAGCTTATATAAGATGTATATATTGCTTATCGACTATATATATATATATATATATATATATATATATATATATATATATTCTCCAATCGTATGATTTGACCGAGTATATGATGTTGTTGCTACATCTTATGTTTTAAGATAACACTATATCTTATAGCACTATATATTTTGTTTTTAAATGTGTTATAGCGTGTTTGATGTCTATTCTGTGTCAATTGATGCACTGATGAAGTATCCGAGCAAAGTACTAATAATTATATAAGATGATCGAGAATAAAACATTCAAGACTGTGTCGATTGTACACATCTTGGAGCATCTAGTTACTCATTGTACCAGAGCATCTAGTCACTTAAACTCCAAGATTATCAAGCATCGAGTATGAACAATTGAGAATAAATCATGAACGCTAGTCATATGTATGTAAGTGTAAATTATCATAAATGAAATAAAATCATACACTCTATTAGATTCTATTACATGTATACGAATATGAAGTGTAATTTATACGAAAGCACACGGGTGATAAACATTCATTATATATATATATATATATATATATATAGAGAGAGAGAGAGAGAGAGAGAGAGAGATTATAAATAACAATAATACAAGTGGTTGACTATTTTTGACCACTAATACCAAACGAAAACGGTCGGTATATTCATAATAATTTAAATACTTTTTTTGGTAATGGGAAAAAATATTGAGCTTGGGCGGGAAAAATTAAATCAACATTTCCGACCGAATTCGGTCGGTATACTTGAATTTTTTTAATTAATTTTTTTTTTGGTAGAAAATATGCAAGTCTGACCATGACTTAGTAAAATATTAATCAATTTTCGACCGAAATCGGTCGAAATATTTATATGTGTCAGATAAAATATTGTTTCTTTGTTGTGGGACCACTTTTTTCTACCGAAAGTGGATGGTATTTTTTAGTAAAAAAATTTATTTGACTTTTGCGACCGATCTAGTTATTTTCCGATCGAGTTTAGTCGATTTTCTCTTTTCCGATTTTGATCGATATGAGTTGGACGGATTTTGGCAAATATTTAGTTATGTAGTTTACTATAGGTATTATTGTGCACTTTCTAAGTCAAAAACTATTCCAAAGCACATTCTTTTTAACTAAATCTAGATCCTTTGTCATGAAAAAGTGGCAAATGCACTTAAAATCTTGAGTTATTATATTAATATAAAATGTAGGTGTTTCAACTTTCAAATTGGCATTGTACTCCAACATCGAAGGTTTTTTTAAAAATCTTTTCTTCCCTATAATGGAAATGTGGTAGGTCAGTTCTTTTAGATACGTGGTTGGTAGTCTTTCTGTTGATATCTTTTCCATTGGAAACGGTAAAGTTTTAAGAAAAAGACCTGCAATACTTGGTGGAAGCGAAAAGTGAAACTGCTGCAAAAAGAGGAATTCAAAAAAAGAATGATGACCAAAACAGATTCTGAATGCACGATAAACACTTATTCATTCTTAATTAGAGGTTTCAGGATTGAGTTTCAAATATGAATAGCCTTTGTCACGGATGACGAAACACTTTGTCTCTTAGTATGAGATTTTCCAGCACAAATTCAAATTTAATCAAGTCCATGCGATACGTGATGGAATACAAAAATAAAGGGAAAGAATGATAGTGTTATTGGTTAAACACCTTTTTGAGATCTTTGCTATGGAGGAACTATAACACTTCTAGAATCTAATGGTAATTGATTTTGAGAGAAAGTATCTACACTATTAGCTATTGTGACATTGAGAATATCCCGATATTCATATACACCTCTCCCTTTATCATCTTTCTTTGTTCTTTTTAGGACACTTGCATGTGCTAAGTGGCCTAATAAAATTTATCAAGGTTTTGATCATGAAATCATATTCCTTTTTAATTATTTCTTATCTCGTCTGTGTCGCTTTTTTTCTTTTTTCTGATTTGACAAAATTGAAGGATTGTGATGACCCAAAAGGTCATCCTGTGTAAATTTAGCTAAAATTGTGTTCTGAGGCCCCGAAAGCCTCCGTTAATTACATCGACATGCATGCGCAGCCCGGGCGTGTAGCCGGGAAGCCTTTATGTGGTAATGTGTTAAACAGTTGAATTTATGATAATTAATTGAATAAAGTTAACTTTGGTCAATATTTCTGGTAAACGGACCCGGACCCGTGAATTGAGGGTCACGAAGGGTCCGTAGGAAAACATGGAACCTGGGCGTATGCCCGGAATCGAATTCCGAGGTCCCCAAGTCCGAGAAATGAATTTTTAAAGAAAATTATTTTATGAAAATAATAAAGACTTTTGAAAATGAACTTTGATGTGAAATCTGTGTTACCGGGCCCGTATCATTGTTCCAGAGCCCGGAACAGGTTCAATGTGTTATGTGAGTTATCTGTAAAATTTGATGAGAAACGGACTTGGTTTGACGTGTTTCAGATCAAAATTGGAAAATTTAGAAGTTTATGAAGTTTGAGAAAATTCTATAGATTTTGGAGTTTAATTCATTATTTTTGATGTTATTTTGGTGGTTTTATTACTTGAATAAGTTCGTAGGATGATTTTGAAGTCGTGTGTATATTTGATTTTGAGCCCCGGGGGCTCGAGTGAGTTTTAGGTTGGTGTGAGGGTGCTAAACTAAAGAAATTTCTGGTTTTGCTGCTGTATCTGGTGTCCAGCCTTTTCCTCTTTGCGATCGCGGTGTAAAGCACGCGATCGCGATGTTCAATTTGGGAAGGGAGTCAATTTGCTCTGCGCGATCGAAAAGAGCTGGGTGCAAACGCGGGGCCTTAGGGTTTTAGCTCTACGCGAACGCACCCCTATGTCCGCGAATGCGTATGTCTTCTGTGTGGCTGGGGTATGGGTAGCAAAATGACCAGTGCGAATGCTTGTCCTGGAATGCGATCACGTAGGTCAATGGCCGATCTCTTCTGCGATCGCACCTTCTTCTCTGCGGTCGTAGTAGGGGATCCATGAAGCTCTGCGATCGCAGCCCTTCTATTGCGATTGCGTAGGGTAAATCCGCCCAGTTATTTAATTGCTCAAAAAACAGAATATCCATTACGGGATTTTCATATTTTTCACCATCTTCTTCTTCTCCAAACCCCATAGACGATTTCCAAGTTGTTCTTCCTCCATAACCACTTGGGTAAGTAATCCTAACTCTAATTTCTTCCATTTTCCTTCATCAATCACTAGATTCTAGGTCTAAAAACATGAAATCAAAGGTAGAAATTGGGGTTTTCGGTAGAGTTAGGGCTTTAGGAATTTTTGGGAATTCAACCTCGTTTAAGGGTCGGATTTCAAAACAAATTGTGTATTCGGGCTCGAGGGGGAATGGGTGATCGGGTTTTGGTCCGAACCTCGGGTTTGGACCAAGCGAGCCCGGGGTTTTGAGCCCGGGGGCTAAGGTGAGTTTTAAGTTGGTGTCGGGGTGCTAAACTAAGGAAATTTCTTGTTTTGCTGCTGTATCGGGTGTTTTACCTTTTCCTCTCTGCGATCGCAAAGAGCTGGGTGTGAACGCAGAGCCTTAGGGTTTTAGTTGTACGCGAACGCACCCCTATGTCCGCGAACGCGTAGGTCTTCTGTGGGGCTGGGGTCTGGGTAGCAAAATGACCAGTGCGAATGCTTGTCCTGGAACGCAATTGCGTAGGTCAATGGCCGGTCTGTTATGTGTTCGCACCTTCTTCTCTGCGGTCGCATAGTAGGGGATCCATGAAGCTCTGCGATCGCAGCTCTTCTATCGCGATCGCATAGGGTAACTCCGCCCAGTTATTTAATTGCTCAAAAAACAGAATACCCATTACGGGATTTTCATATTTTTCACCATCTTCTTCTTCGCCAAACCCCATAGACGATTTCCAAGTTGTTCTTCCTCCATAACCACTTGGGTAAGTAATCCTAACTCTAAATATCTTCCATTTTCCTTCATCAATCACTAGAATCTAGGTCTAAAAACATGAAATCAAATGTAGAAATTGGGGGTTTTGGGTAGAGTTAGGGCTTTCGGAATTTTTGGGAATTCAACCTCGTTTAGGGGTCGGATTTCATAACAAATTGTATATTTTGGCTTGTGGGGGAATGAGTGATCAGGTTTTGGTCTGAACCTCGGGTTTGGACCAAGCGAGCCCGGGGTCGAATTTTGGTGTTTTTGGAAGAATGACGGGAAATGTATAAGTAGACTTTGGAATTGAATTATTGAGTCATTATTAATATTATTGAGTCGATTATGTCTAGATACTATCGTTTCCGAGTTGGATTCGAGAGGGAAAGCAGTGCTAGAGGCTTGACTTGCATTTTTGGAGCCGAGGTAAGTGTTTGGCCTACCTTAGCTTGAGGGAATAAGGTATAGAGTCTTATTTGCTATGTTTATTTCATGTCCAATGTATAGGTGAGGTGACGGGTACCTATATGTTGTGGTCAAGCATGTCCGTGAGTCAAATTTTGATGAGTTATTTAATGTTATTTGATATTCTCTGTGCTGTGAATTATTGGGAACCTTGGAAGTGGTACCTCGAGATTATTTCATGACGTAGAAAGTTATTGAATATTTGTTCGGTCGAGGGTTTTACTGTTGACATTATACTTCTCAGTGATATTGGTTATAGCTGAGTCCCTTGCAGGGACAATTGAATTTTGTTGATTATTTCTGTATATTTGAAATGTCGTATTGTTAAAATTTCATATCAATTGTTTCTTTTATATTCATTATGCATGAGGGGACATTCCGTGCTGAGTGACTTTATTATTCATGCATGAGGAAACATTCCGTGCCGAGTGATTGTGAGGATATGCACGAGGGGTCATGTCGTGCGTTCCCCTGTCTATTTTACTTGTTTCGAGTTGTTACTTCCTTTTTTACTTGTTGCCCCTTTTATCCCCAACATGTTTTTCCCCGTAGCTATATTTCTTGTTTATTTCCTGCTATATTATTGAATTGCACAGGTAATATTTTTTGTCGTATCCTAGCCTCATCACTACTTCACTGAGGTTAGGCTCGGCACTTACTCAGTACATGGGGTCGGTTGTACTGATGCTACACCTGCACTTCTTTATGTTGTGCAGATTATGCAGCCGAACCCAGTGGACATCATTAGGGGGAGTATCCTTGAGTCCATTTCAAACGACACCGAGGTAGTTATCTCGGTGTGACTGTCTATCTTTCATTCTGTCATCTATGAGTTTCCAGAAAGATATATCATTTTATTTCAACTGTTGTCTTTAGCTAAATTTAGACTGGTTTGTGAGGTTGTGACTCCATTTCTGGGTTTTGTACGTAAAGGGATTTCTTCGTTATTGGCTATTGTTATTCAGATTTTGTTAAGCTTCCGCATTTTATATCAATTATCTAGTCAGTGTTTATTACTTTCACTTGTTAATAAATCAATTTAGTCAATACGTCGGCTTGCCTAGCGGGTGCAATGTTAGGCGACATCACGGCCTGAAGGTGAGATTTCGGGTCGTGACTAGTTGGTATCAGAGCACTAGGTTGCTTAGGTCTTACAACTCACAAACAACTTGGTAGAGTCTGAGGGATCCGTACGGAGACGTCTGTACTTATCCCCTAGAGGCTGCAAAGTTAGGAATAACTTCACTTTTCTTGTTTTCTATCGTGCGATTTGAATTCTAAATGCTAATTGAGTTTCGATTCTATTCTCTCGCAGATGTGAGAACGCGTGCTTCCTCATCTACCGATCAGCAGTCCGATCCTCCTGTTGCAGCTCTTACGAGGGGCCGAGGCTGTACGAGAGGCCGACGCCGTACGAGAGGCTGAGTCAGGGGCAGGGCTCAGCCCAGAGCAGCAGCCCCGGTAGAGGACTGATCACGCTCAACTATGTCTAATAAAAGACTAAACGGGCGTTGCAAATATAATCCGGGGTATTATGCCCAGAGTCGATCCCACAGAGAATTTACGTATCAATCAAGTCTTTAGAATACACAACTTTTACTCAATCAATTCTNAGTGAACTTACTTCTCGGATACCTCATATAACTTGATTAGTTGTCTCTATCAATCATGAACACTCTATCTACCATAAATCTCTCTCAAGTAATTATGATAATTTACTAGACGCACTCTCTCAAGTTACGCTAGCTAGATTGCATTACAGTTCACTTTAGATTGCACCCGAGGTATCGTTATCTCTAATCCAACCTCTAAACCCTCGGTTATGACTTTCGTCTATACTCCGGGAGTGATGTTGTTCAAACAACTACCTAAATATGCACTCTCTTTCAAGTAGATACATAATAAATAGGAACAACTAATTGAGGGCCCTTTCAATCAACTACAACAAGAACGTAGTTGAAAAAATAGAGATAAATCAACCAATCAAAACTATATTAATAACACAATAAGTGTATCCCCAACGGGTTCTACCAAATCCCTAGATTACAGAAGTTAGCTAGACATGTTCATAAGAATCAAACCCGAAATAAATTGCATAATTGAACTACAAAGTAATGAATAAAAGATGTAAAAATCAATGTTTTGTCACTTCAATGGTTTCCTCTCTTCGAATCCTTTGAATCCCCCTCAAGTTGTGTTCTCGGGGTCTATTTATATGTTTAGGACGAACCCTAAACGTGTAGGAGACTTATATTCCAACCGGGAAACACTTAAACTCGTTAAAACTCGGAATTGACCGAACTTGGGACCCCAGGTGTTTGGGCTCAAACGCTCCCTTAAGGACAGGGCAGGCCTGGCGTTTGGGCTCTAACGCCCCCCTAACGCCAGGGGCTGCCTGACTTTAGGGGCCAAACGCCCTCCTAACGCTAGGGGCTGCCTGGCTTTAGGGGCCAAACGCCCGGCTATCGCCCGGGTGTTTCCT
>ML354587.1:0-90951 GCA_005239505.1 Nicotiana paniculata
GCGAGGGTGGGGGTTGGTTGGTGGTGGTAGGGGTAGGAGTGGGTGGGTGGTGTAGAAAAATAAAAAAATAGAAAATTGAATATACAAAAAGAAAATAAAATTTAGGCAATTAAGTAAATTTCTAGATAAGTTGGGTTAAGATCCCTTTGTTTTGAGTGAGTTTCATGAGTTGTATTTGGGCTGCTTAATGGGTCATAATGGACTATAAAAAATAATGGGTTAACTTGGACTCAGCTCAAATAGACCCATGAGCAAAAATATTTGTAGCCCAACCTATT
Organism: Nicotiana paniculata; assembly: GCA_005239505.1. Taxonomy (NCBI): domain Eukaryota; kingdom Viridiplantae; phylum Streptophyta; class Magnoliopsida; order Solanales; family Solanaceae; genus Nicotiana; species Nicotiana paniculata. Next base: position 279 of record ML354587.1, read on the forward strand.
AATCTCTAGACGGGTTTGGGCTCAAATTGCCACCCCTAGGCATGATATTTTCATATAAAAAGATGATACAAATGAAAAAGAAAAGAAAGAAGAAGCATTTGGTTATGAGAAAGAAAAGAAAGAAGATATCAATAGTATAACATGATATGAGAAAACTCGCCTTGAAACTTCCTCATTGGAGGTTTCTGCATAAGTATGAACATGAAATTTCCATATAGATTCGGTTTTTCCATCACTAACAACCTCAAACATTATACGTTCTCCCACCTTTAAGCAATTATGAGTATTGAATTTACGCCAACCATCTCCAATATAGACTCGATTTTTGCAATTGTCTTTCATCTCTTATAAACAAATCGCACTTCTTGTTGGACAGATCATTTGCAAATTGTTGAGGAAGGCAGTGACATAGAGTATTACCATTTGGACACATCATTAAACAGTTCATATTCTTCAGATAACACTTAACAAGGATAAAAATAAGTAAAATGGTGCAGATGCTTCCTTTAGCCTGAAGATTCTTGAAGATTTTACGTGAAATTAATGAGTTTTAAGACTTACCAAGTAACCAGATGTTAGGCAATATGGTCTAATAGTACATATAAAATGAGAATGACCAACATGCTTGTCAGTAGCAGCTTCTGTATGTGAAGAATCTTCGTCTGACGCTGGGGCTTGGTATTTCTATTACATTATTGGTATTTCTTAAATGACTTAAATGGCACGACGTGGATGGCAAGGATCCATATAGTCGATCGTCGTAGTTTGTATATGTCTTCAAGAAATTAAACATGACAAATTCCATTTAGTAAAGGTAACAACATTTAACTATCTACCACATTTCGATTAATTTCTTAAACAAAATAAATTACATCACATCAGTATTTTCTTGATCAATTTTGTCTTGATTTTATAAATTGACAAGTATTATCGGACAAACATTTTTAGTAACCTCACAATTAAAATGAGACATGGAGTATTAAATGAGCATCATCAAGCATCATACTGTTTATGCATCAGTACACAATAAATAAATAATCAGGAAATTAACTTTCTGCCCAATCCTCTTCGAATCGATATATCCATTCACCTTTACCAGCCACTTTTTATCCGCCCTTCTCAGTGCTTGCTTATGTCCATTTAGATACTTCAGAAAACCTTTAGGAATTTTCTGTAGTACAACACAAATTTAGAATTGATTCAAGTGGGTTTATTTAGTATGTGAAAAAAAAACTATTTTTATACCCAGATAAACAATTAAGAAGGGAAAAGGGTCAAATTTTCCCCTAAATTATGCGAAATGGTCTATGTCTTCTCTCTATTAATAGCTAGGGGGAATAATATGCCCTTGCCATTACATTCTTCTTATCAGCGACAAAAGCATTTCCTTCCCCTTCTTTGATAGATACGCCAGCCATCTGTTTGGCTAGTAGCTCTTGTGACGACAACAAATTCTCAAATTCTTCCAAAGATGGTTGTTGTGCCCATTCTTGAATTGATGTGATAAAGGAAATATATTCTGGCTTTAAACCACAAATAATAATTCTTCTTATTCATGCTTCAAAGATAGCCTCGTCCGGATTCAATAGGGAAATTTCGGAACACAGATTTTTTACCTTCAAAAAATACTCGGCGATAGAGAGATTACCTTGAGTGGTGTTAGCTAACTCATTCTCTAAAATTTGTAGCCGAGCTTCATCCTTCTTGTTGAACAGTCGATCGAGGGTCCTCCATATTTCATGAGCTGATTTACACTTTATAATATGATCAAATAAATTAGGAGAGATAGACCTCTTTAGGATAAACTCCGCCTTAGCATTAATCTGCTTCCACTTCTTATGCGCATTGCTATTCTCCGGTGCGTCAGCAAGAGGACTTGTGTTACTTCCATTGACAACTTTCCACAAATCCTCACCTACAAGGTATGACTCCATACAATTCTTCCATACCTTGTAGTTTGACTGGTTCAATAACTCCATTCCCAGTTCATTAGCACAACCACCAAAATCCATTTAAAGAAACCAGTTGAATCAACCACTAACCCGACCTTAAAATCCAGAAGCCGACTTATGGCTCTAATACCATGTAAAGAATAACAGAAGACGAGTATTACTCGGAGACCTTCTGCTAGCCCAAGATCGTTAACTATGATTGGAGGATTCAACTAAAGAAGAGGAAGCTTGAAAAGAGAAGAGAGATATTTGAAAGAAGAACTTTGTTATTGAAGAAGACTTTCTTGAATTTTGCTTGATTACAAATGCCTAAGACTACTTCTATTTATACTTGTCTAGGATGATTCTAGATACAAAAATAATCTAAACAATTCTATCACCTTCTACTAATATCTTCCTTAAATATCCAAGACTCTAGAATATCTAGATATTTCTTAAGTACAACAAATATCCAAGATATTACTCCATAACTTTCTGGAAACTTCTTCTAATTATAATTTTTACTCTTCCAAAAAATCAACTTTATTTTTTCATACTCCCCCTTAAAGTGATTTTTTGGAAGCTATTCCAAGCTTGTCGTGGAAGAACTCAACCGATGCTTAAGGACATGTCTTAGTGAAGATCTCAACACTATTTTTCTGGATTGTCTTGCTTCCCCAAAGACTGAAGGTTCTTTAATCGGTGCTGCAAAGAAACAGGAATACGTACTGACAAAATTTTCATCTCTGAAGCAAGCTGGATTGATAATAGTTCTTTTTGGCCTTCCTGATCCACTTGAATCATCTTCTTCCTGAGTTTCATGCTGTTGAGGTCCAGGACTCCCCCTTTCTCTTAACTCCTCGGCAGCTGTATTATCTAGAGAATCACCTGCAATGGGCAAGCTTGAATCTCCATTATTTAAGGTTTTTGATCTCGCTCCATCCAATGCAGCTCCATAATACAAAGACACCTCATCGAATATGACATCCCTTGAGACAACAAAGAGATGAGTTTTGGGATCCATGCACTTCCATCCCTTTTTCCTTTCATCATATCTGACAAAGATGCATTTCCTTGCCTTGGCATCCTACTTGCTCCGTTGAGAATTCGGAATGTGAACATAACAAATGAGCCAAAAACCCTGAGGTGTTTCACGCTAGGCTTTTCTCCAAGAATTAATTCATAGGGAGACTTCATATTGTTTAGAGAAAGCGGCATCCTGTTAATCACATACGCCACACATTTCATACCTTCAGCCCGCAAGGCTCTAGATAAATTCTTGGCATGAAGCCAACTCTTACATGTTTCAGTTAAGTGTCGGATCTTCCTTTCAGCCACTCCATTTTGTTGTGGCGTATCAACGCATGTCATCTCTCTTTTAATGCCATGTTGACGACAAAAAGAAAGAAACTCATCTGACGTGAACTCACCGCCATTATCAGTTCGCAGCCGCCTTATTCTGGAATCGAGTTCGCCTTCAACTGTTTCTTTGAACTCCACAAACTTACTGAAAACTTCTGACTTGTGCTTCACAAAATAAACCCAAGTGAATCTAGTAAAATCATCAATGAAAATTATCATATAAGAATAGCCTGAGAATGAAGGAGTTCTCGTTGGCCCCATCAAGTCACTGTGAATAAGTTCTAGTGGGGCATTGCACCTCGACAAGGATTTATCAAATGGAAGACGATGTGCCTTTGCATACTGACATCCTTCACAAACCTCTCCTCCATCAAAAGTTTTAAGTTAGGCAATCCTTTTACTAGATTCAAGTTTACCATGGCTTTTAATTTATCCATACTAAGATGCCCAAGTCTAGCATGCCAAAGATGTGTGTTATCATTGCTACTCGTCTTCTCAATATATGAATTAGAGGCAGATAAGACATATAAATCGTTAACTCTCTTACCTGAGTGAACGATATCTTCCTTGAGCACCTTGATGTTTCGGAGACTTCACATCACATGGGCCAAATAGCAAATAGTTTCCGGCATATATAGCATTTGCAACTGAAAATAGATTTTTCTTCATGCCTTGAACGTGAAAGACACTGTTGGAGTGATAGTGTCTTTTGCTTCTCGTTGATCACAACAGTGCCTTCCTTCTCCACATTATAGACTGTATTATCTGCTGTAACAATGACATCGTGTCCGTTGTACTCGCGAAAGGTGGAGAATTTGGATTGATCTCCGGTGAGATGGTTCCCACATCCTGAATCCACGATCCAGTCTCTCTCAAAATTTATGGAAGCCATGGCATCTATTGCTCGAGTCTGCGTTGCGAAGCACTTTCCCCATTATTCTTCTTTATCTTCTTATTCTTCAGCAGCTTTCTTTGTTTGAGCCATATTGCTCTCTTTGGCTCGATAATATCTTTTTATGTGCCCGAGTTTTCCACAACGGTAACATTTTAAAAGCTTTTTACCGTTAGAAGACTCCCCCTTCTTTCCTGGCGAGATTGAACGACTTAAGGAAAAATGCATGTTATCTCTTGATTTCCCTTTAAAGTTCTTCTTATCGGCGAGAGAGCATTTCCTTCCCCTTCTTTGATAGATACGCCAGCCATCTGTTTGGCTAGAAGCTCTTGTGACGACAACAAATTCTCAAATTCTTCCAAAGATGGTTGTTGTGCCCATTCTTGAATTGATGTGATAAAAGGAATATATTCTGGCTTTAAACCACAAATAATAATTCTTCTTATTCGTGCTTCAGAGATAGCCTCGTCCGGATTCAATAGGGAAATTTCGGAACACAGATTTTTTACCTTCAAAAAATACTCGGCGATAGAGAGATTACCTTGAGTGGTGTTAGCTAACTCATTCTCTAAAATCTGTAGCCGAGCTTCATCCTTCTTGTTGAACAGTCGATCGAGGGTCCTCCATATTTCATGAGCTGATTTACACCTTATAATATGATCAAATAAATTAGGAGAGATAGACCTCTTTAGCATAAACTCCGCCTTAGCATTAATCTGCTTTCACTTCTTACGCGCATTGCTATTCTCCGGTGCGTCAGCGGGAGGACTTGTGTTACTTCCATTGACAACTTCCCACAAATCCTCACCTACAAGGTATGACTTCATACAATTCTTCCATACCTTGTAGTTTGACTGGTTCAATAACTCCATCCCCAGTCCATTAGCACGACCACCAAAATCCATTTAAAGAAACCAGTTGAATCAACCACTAACCCGACCTTGAAATCCAGAAGCCGACTTATGGCTCTGATACCATGTAAAGAATAGCAGAAGAAGAGTATTATTCGGAGACTTTCTGCTAGCCCAAGATCATTAACTATGATTAGAGGATTCAACTAAAGAAGAGGAAGCTTGAAAAGAGAAGAGAGATTTTTGAAAGAAGAACTTTGTTATTGAAGAAGACTTTCTTGAATTTTGCTTGATTACAAATGCCTAAGACTACTCCTATTTATACTTGTCTAGGGATGATTCTAGATACAAAAATAATCTAGACAATTATATTACCTTCTAGTAATATCTTCCTTAAATATCCAAGACTCTAGAATATCTAGATATTTCTTAAGTACAACAAATATCCAAGATATTACTCCATAACTTTCTAGAAACTTCTTCTAATTATAATTTTTACTCTTCAAAAAAATCAATTTTATTTTTCACACCTTTACTATACGTAATACCTCGATTTTATTCTACGTTATACATTTAAGTGCCATTCATATATTTGCCAAGCACTCGTGTTGATTTGACGGATTTCATGTGTCAAAATACTTCAAAAATATTCAAATTTTTCCTTCTATTTTTGTCTATGATTTGAAAGTATCCTCCGTTATACTTCTGGTTGAAGCTCCGTTGGAAAATATAAAAATCTTTGCTAGCGGCAAGGATATGAATTAGCAACTACGAATCAACAATTTTTGTCATGGTCACTCAAAGATAAATGTTAAAACAAAAACACAAAGATGATTTTATATATATAGAGAGAGAGAGAGAACTTAGGCAGGAAAAAGTGGATCAAATTGTCAAGAGTTTTGGAAAGCCACCTCGGAAATAGATTTGGTGTAATTACACAGTGTGGCGGTGGATTTAATTAGAGGGGTGTAATTACACTCTCCAATTCTCAAGGGGGAGATGAGAATTGTGTAATTATAAGGTTGCTTTTTAGTTTTTTTCCTTTTTGTTTTTATTTTAATTTATTTTCTTTATAACTTTTTATTTTTATTATTTTAATTTTATTTTTACTTTTTAATTTCTTTTGAAATTTTAAAATATATTTTTCTTTGTATATTATTTATCTTTTATTTCTCTACCTTTACTTCTTGTGATTCCATGTAATTGCTTTTACTTTATTTTTATTTATTTTATTATTCTATTTTTTTTAAAACTACACCTCCTAATATTAGAAGTAATGAGTCATTAACAAAAAAATTGCATGTAATGAGTGATACAATTAAAGTGAAATTTCGTTGTTGATTGTGGTTATAAACTTATTATGTTTCCTAATCTTAAATTGTAGTGGAACTTACTAGTATTATGTTGGAATTTGACATATATTAAACTTTTTTTTTTTGAATTTTGAAATGGTGTTATATTCATTGTTCCAATTTACTTATTTTAGTAGTATTGGTTCATATTGCATGTTGTTCATTTTTTAATTAGAATTGATAGATTAGTCTTGTCAAACATTTGAATAATATTATGACATTATATTTATAAATATTAATTTATTTTATCAAACATGAATTTCATATTCTTACATAACGTATATTTATAGATTTTTTAAGTATTCATACTAAATATTATTAATTTAAAATATATATAAAAATTATTTTAAAATATTAGTTATAAATTTATGATTACTAATTAATGTATATTCATGAAAAAATATACATCTTAAATACCAAATATAATATCACTATAATTATAAAAATTTATAGGCATATATTTATTATATTAACTTTTAGGTTTTGATAATTACTTCATGTAAAATTTAATCTAACCATGTAATTACACCTGTACAACCAAACAATAAACTTATAATTACACTGTAATTATACTATGGTAAATAAACATGTTGTAATTACACCAATTCCAATTACCTGGTGGCTTTCCAAACAGACCCTTAAAAAAATGGATGAGCTCCCATATTTTTTACAGGAATTCATGGAAGTCCAAGCAGATGAAGCACAAAAGTCTAGTCGATGTTAGCATTTCAAGAGAAATTCTCAAGATATACATGAGCATATCACACAGTTGTCGATCCAATGACCAAGAAATAGCACTTGACAGACTGTAACAATATACGTGAGTAACTAATTTACTTACATGGAGTTTTCTGGAAGAGAAAACATAACAGGCTTTATTGACCATATATTGAATCAATTGTTTGTGTGTGTGGGGTGGGGGGGGGGGGGGGTTTCAGTTTTCCTTTATTCTTTTTTGTTACCAACCGTGAAAACAACCTCTTGCAGAAATGTAGTATAAGACTGCATACAATAGATCCTTGTGGTTCAGCCCTTCCTCGCGCATTGCGGGAGCTTAATGCACCGGACTACCATTTTGTCACCAACAGCTTTATTGTTCAGTAATCCTTTGAATGATATTTGTATCCTCTCCAGAAATTTTGCCTGCAAAAATACATTAGAATAATTACAGTCCACTATCTTGTGTGACATTCTTTATAGGGCTACATAATCTTCAAACTCTTATAAAGCATGTACATACTTTTTTTAAACAAACTATTTCTAAAAGTAATTACAATTACGAGAGGCGATACATCAACCAGAAAACTGTTAGAATCAAGTAAGAAGAAATACTAACCAACATAGATTTCTTATCATGGCAATACTGGCAAATGCAAAAACATTAAACATTGTGAAATATATGTGAGAAAACTTTTACAGAGTACAGTATGTTAGGAGTAAATTTATTTGACATCATCCAAGACTCTCCAACTATAACCAAGTCTGTTATACGTCACTATTATACGTCCTCTCATTATAATTCCACAACATCTTCCTTACTCTAATAGCCAATGGAAAAAGATAGACAACAACATCAATTGTAGAAGAATGCTACCAACAGAATTACACCATAGGTTCTTTCCCATACTTAATGAGTTCGAACTTATAAATGTCTCCAACTATTCGCTGCTCTGATGTTGTATACTCATAGAAGCCAGCGATAATAACGAGGGATTGAAAAGTCACAAATGAAAATGAATTATACTCGCCTAAAATGCAAAGTGTTTTCTTCCAATTAAGTATAACTGCTTCATCCAAAATGCACGCCGAACAGAGTCATAGTTTATGTGCATATAAGATGATCGAAAAATAAGACACTTCTTAAATGAGAAAGCTTACCATTAAATTTCAATATCAGTTTGTTCCCATTAGTAACAAGCTCAAACATTATGCAATCTCCCTCCTTTAAGCACTTTGCATTACGGAATTCATGCCATCCACCTCTGATAAATACACTATTGCCAAAAGAATGCAACCTAACGTTCCACGACCTTTGCAATTCATCTCTAATAAGCAAATGGCATTTCTTGTTGGTGAGACCATTTGCAAGTGCAAATTGTTTCGGAATGTACTGAAATGGTTTACAACCAAATGCACAGATAATCAAACGGTGGTTTACTTCATATTTCACCAAGAAACAAAGAGAAAAAAGAAAAAGAAAAATGGAGTTCTTCTAACAGTGCATACAAGATACAGTTTTAGACTTACCAAGAGATCATTTGAGAGGCAGTAGGGTCTAACAGTGCAAACAAAATGAGATTGACTAAAAGGCTTGTGAGTGTCGGTTCCTGCAGAGGGAAATGCCTTGCTTGATGACTTGATGCTGGGGTTTGGTTTGTCTGTTACACGGCTAAATGTACGCAAATCCATGTCAAGAAATCATGTGTGACAAAGGATTACAAGAAATTTTGAATAGCATCTAAACATCCACCCTGTATTTTGGATAATTTTCAAAACTAGTAGGAGCTCGCTCTCCAAAGTAGACCATACTTGAATTTTTTTTTGGATTCCAAATAACAAGGAAATTACTAATATTACAAGAACAATGTCATGAAAATAAAGTTAAATGATTTTACTAGATTCCGAAACATGAAAACAGGAATAAGGTCAGATGTATTAATTGTTTTAAGCTATCAATGCTTATATTAATATAACATATTTTAAATCACCACCCTCCCTCAACTTACACAAGAAATGAAGAAATTCAAGACCAAGCAAACTAGAGAAAGGATAGCACACTTCGGTAGAGTTTAGTAGGACGAGTAAAAGTGCTTTTAGGTGTTAAAATGACTATTATATCTCTAGAAACATTGAGAAAGAACTTATAGAAGACCGTCTTAATTAACGCAAACACATACAACAAAAAAGGCCTTCTACAGAGCTATTTTATGCCTAGCTATTTTACTCTTTTCAACAAATTGTTTAAAGTATATGAGCTAATTTATTTACACTTTTTAAATAACAAAATATGAAAATTTAACCTCATGGAACCCGGGACAGGGCCTTTAGAGGACTCAATATATAAACTTGAGTGAGTAAACAGAGCAAACAGCCCCTTTACATTGGACTATAGCCTATGAAAGACGAAGCACTCTTCTTATAACAAGCAAAAGCAACTAATAAAGAAAGGACACTGTTTTTCTGTATGAAGAAGAAAGGAAAATGTTCTATGACAGTTTAAATACACTATTTACTAAAGGAATGAATAAATAAGGACGTATCTGTACAAAATTGTTTGCTACAAAATATACTTCCTTAGAAAATGTTTCACAAAAACAATCATTTCACAAATCATCTTCCATTGTTTTGTTGGGTAACAGAACAATACACAATTTTACAAAACATAGTGTCATGGTGCATATAACAAAGAAACAATGTTGTTGAAAAGTAAGAGGTTGCTTAAATGAGAAAACTTGCCATGAAATTTCTTTATTGATTTATCTCCATTAGTAACAACCTCAAACACAACGCAATCTCCCACCTTTAAGTCATTTGCAGCATGGAATTCATTCCATCCACCTACAATACAAACTTGAGAACCATAGGTAGCTAACCTTAAATTCCATCGCCTTTGTGTTTCATCTCTAATAATCAAACCACAATTCTTGTTGGTGAGACCGTTTGCCCGTGCAAATTGCATAGGAAGGCGCTGAAATGGTTTATAACAATTTGTACATATCATCAAACATTTCATATGCTTATCTTTTCGCTGTATATAACTCCAATAAGCAAAGAGTGGGAAAAAAAAGAAAATGGAGCAGTGTTTCCTTTAGAGACTTACCAAGTAACCCTTTGTAAGGAAATATGGTTTAACAGTGAGCAAAAGAAGAGATTGACCAGAAGGGCTGTGATTAGCAGATTCTTCATTGGGAAAAGCCTTTCTTGATGATATGATGATGGGATTTGGTTTGACTGTTACATAGTTAATCATAAACAAATCTATGTCAAAAAATCAAATATGACTTAAAGATTACAATCAAAGTATGAATAGCTTATATACATGTAACCCATCTTTTGGCTAATTTTTAATCTAAAAATAAATTGAAAGTTGAAAGTTATTTTAAGGTCAAGTGAATTAACTTGCAAATTCATCAAGTATAAACTAATTGTACTACAATACGTATAAATTGATTACTAGTGTGATGCTATTTATGTTCATTTCAATTTTCAGTAAACTTCTGTTTTTAGTTCTAATTCCCTCTATAAGATCATAAACTACTGCATTGTACTCATATCATCAGTATATCTCCAGAAAGGTTGAGGACTAAACTGCATCTGTGATGGACTCTAAAGATCTTTACCTTTGAAGTCAAATTTCCGACTGTTTGGTTGGGTAATTTTTTTTTGAAGTGTAATTGTTTATGAAGAACATGTTTTACATATGGATAACCAAATACTGTATACTCCTTTTCTGGATAACTGTAGTGTTCGGGCCAGCTTGTGCACACCTCGACTAATTTCACGGGATACCTACTACCTCCCACCACCAGCAGGTATCAGGTAACTCTATCCACCAAGGCTTAGACATATGGGAAGAAATCACCTACTCTGTTGGGATTTAAACCTGAAATCTTATGGTTCTCAACCCATTTCATTGACCACTACGCCACACCCTTGGATGTAATACTAAATAATTTTATTTAAAATGTAATATAGTTTTATGGTGTATATAACCAAGTAAAAAGATCGTTGAAAAATAAGAGGTTGCTTAAATGAGAAAACTTACAATTGCCAAATTGGTTTGTCTCCATTAGTAACAACCTCAAACATTATGCACTCTCCCACCTTTAAGTCATTTGCAACAATGAATTCTTTCCAACTGCCTACAATACAGACTCGAGAACCATAGGTAGCTAGCCTTAAATTCCATGGCCTTTGACTTTCGTCTCTAATAATCAAACCACAATTCTTGTTGGTGAGATTGTTTGCCAGTGCAAATTGCTTAGGAAGGAACTGAAATGGTTTATAACGATTTGCACATATCATCAAACATTCATATGCTTCATCTTTTCGATGTATATAACTCCAATAAACAAAGAGAGGGAAAAAAAGAAAATGGCGCATGTGTATCCTTTAGCCCGAAGATTTTGAAGGTTAGAAGGAAATAATTTTAAGACTTACCAAGTAACCGTTGGAAAGCCAATAGGATCTAACTGTGCATTCAAAAAGAGATTGACCAAAATTAGCTTCTTCTCCTTGTTCCTCTTTTCCTCCTCGTCCTTCCTCTTCTTCTTCACCTCCTCGACCTCCTCCTCCTCCTCCTCCTCCTCCTCCTCCTTCTTCTTCTTCCTGCTGCAGATTCTCAGCATATTCTCTGTCACAGTGACCTGAATCAAAGATGATAACCTCAAATTCCATGTTTCCTTCATGTCTGAACACCAACATATCTCCCAATTGCAGATCATGCTCCTCTGCAAACTTTTCCCAACCTTCTTCTAGTCGACGGCCGTTCACCTTCACCAGCCACTTCTTACCAGCCCTTTTTAGTACGGCATATTCATGCTCGTGTCCTGTCAGATACTTCAAGAAACCTACTGGAATGTTCTGCAGTACAACATAACATTTGGTTCAAAGAGAAGATATGCAGGGTGGTAATAGTATAGGGATTGCAATGTAGGAATCATAACGTAGGGATTAATAATGCAGAGAATGTAATGCAGGGATTAATAAAATGGATTAATTATAATATGAGGGGTAAAATATGTTTTTTGATTACTTTTAAAAAATGTCTAATGCATGAGGATTATTTTGGTCATTTTAGTTGTTTTAATCCAACAACAACAACAACAACTATGCCTCAGTCCACCTTAGTTGTTTTACTCCATGTATTAATCCTCACATTCTAATTCCATCTTATATCTTGCATTAAATAATACATAGATTCCTGCATAACTTTATCATGTATTATTAATGCTTGCAATAAGAATGATAACCAAACACCGTATTGCTCATGCTGAAATTTATGCAAGCATTAAATTAGTAACCAAACATTGTATAGTTAATGTTGGATTTAATGTAGGCAACCAAACTACCCCTTTGATTATCCCTGTTCCAAATCATTATGTTGTTTTGTTTATGACATGAAACGGATAGAGACTACGTAACAAGTTAAGCAATTTAAAAAATGTTCATAATGGTTTTTGAGTTTTTAGTGCTTTTCATTTCTGGGATAAATTCTTCAACCTCCCTATGATACATATAATGTGTGTTTCATATGACTGGAAAATGTTTTTGAGGAGTTTAGTTGGTCAGTAAATTTGAATATATATATATATATATATATATATACACACAGTCAGATCTTTCTATAACAACATCCTTATATAACAGTCATTCAATATAAAAGCCAAGTTTTCCTTAGAACCAATTTTTTAAGTTATATTATACCTCAATAACAATTTTTTACCTATAACAGCAACATCCATATTTATAGTAGAACGCTCTTTGTAAAATTATCCTTCTATACAGCTATAGAGAATCTTTAGGATTACTAATAACAATTCTAAAAATGTGCACACAATTTTTTCCATTGAGCAAAGTTCCTATCTTGCATAAGACACAAGATTTGAAGATCTGCACATGGTATTATTTTTATTGGATAAAATTTGGACACGAATCTCGTCAATTCAAGCGTTATATCGGTAGTAAGAGAATGAAATCTACGAAACAGCTACAATTACAAAGTTCTTCCATCAATCTTGAAATAATTTATTTTCCTGCTAGCTTTAAAATGTGAGCCTTAGAGTTTAAATCTTTGTACGTTTAGTTAATATATTAATTAATAATTTATTAGCTTTCTCAATATATAGCTAGTGAAATATGCTTATCTTCTGAGATTTTAAAATGGATGAATTTTCTTATATTTTATATGTAATATTAAAAAAGAAAAATAGTTGAGTTTCGGATAAGTTTTATCTATAATAGCCAAAAATATTTAAACCTCAAATACTGTCATAGGTATATAACAGCCATTTTCTATAAAAAGCCAAAAAATCTCGGAACAAATGACGCTGTTATAGATAGGTTTGACTGTATATCAGCAAAGTGACTAGTAACTTTAGTTCATCTTCTTTTTATGACCGAGAAATCCCTCTGGGCCTGTCCTTAGGACTAACTGCAGCCCCCTTCGTAGAAATTATACCAGGTAGCCACTCTAAAAGGCTGTTATTCAAGAATTAGCCAGATTTCTAAGTTAAACTTTTAGTTTAAAATTTCAAGACACGATACCTACTCGCTAATCTTTAAATAGTATCCTAAGAATGACTATCTTCTGCAATAATGGCCCCACCTATGGGACCGATTGTAGCACGTGACCTCAACTTTGCCACTTGAACTAAGTTAAAAGTTAGGGGCATTGTAAGGAAAACGACTTACCCCCTCCTTTTGCGAGAGAATAATTTTGATGGAAAATGACTTCTTCATTGGAAACATTCTCATTTTCCCTTCGTGCCAAACACATAAAGAGGAGTACTTAGACTCACCAGAGCGTGCTTGAAACCTGGCTGAATGGGTTTGAAAAAGTGAGGCTTCACCGGGCGGACTTTCATAGCCGCCAAGTCAAAAGAATGCAGTAGCTATAGACAATGAATACTTTTCTGTTTTGCGATTGATATAATTGAAAGATTGAAGCTTCACTTCAGTTCAGGGAATGCAATTATTTGGTAACTGAAACTTGAAAGGAATGATTATCGAATGGAATTACCTTAGCAATTGTAGCTTTTACTGTGCGATTGTGTAAAACAGACGAAATTTTCATAAATTGAAGAGAAACGGTGGGATCAGCGTAAGCTCACCCTCTCCGTTAGAGAAAATGCTACTGTTAAAGGTTGGGCTGATTTTGTGGGGTCATAGTCAAAACATGGGCGGGTTAATTGACCCGTCTAAAAGTAGCTTAGGTTGACATAGCTGGGTCGAGTTGGGCCTAAAATTTGGATTATAGTCTAACTTGCTCAACTCTTATCGAATAAGATTTTTTTTTTTTTTATGATCATATATAACAAATTAAATATTTATTTTAAAAATATTTTAACAAATTTACTTAATAGTCAATTTGGTCTAAAAATCAGCCCAACTTTAAATGGGTTGAATTCGGTCGAAATCGAAGTCGTCTACTACATGATAGATCGGGCTCGGAACATGAGGGGTTGAACATCGACCCCGAGTCTCATCGAACCAGAACACGAGGTAGAATATCCGTCCTCGAGAACATTGACTCCATGATCCCGGAATCGATGAGCTCGAGGAAACATTGCCGGTATAACCAGCATAAGACCGAAATAATGGAAGGCCGCAATATCCGTAATCAGTCGAATATCACAGAGGGAATCTCGGCACGTATCAATAAGGAACCGGCAAATCAGGAGATTTTTACCTTTTATAGAATTGTACATAAAGTAAGACTCCCATACTATATAAGGAGGGTTTGATCACTTGTAAAACATATGGCAACACACATTCTAAGGCAATATATTATTCTTCTTTTAAGCTCTCATTTCAACTGTATCCTGACATCGATCGAAGTTCATTCAGTTCAAGGGTGGTCCTCCCCCAAGGTTGTGACTGTCAATTCGTGTGGTTTGAATTTACTTTATCATACTTTATTTCAATTGCAATTTAACTTATCGCTTTGTGTCAATTTAATCCACGTATCCGTAAAACTATTTACAAATTTAATTGTTATCCGACTTTGAGGGTAAATAGTTTGTTGCCCACAGTGGGGCTAAGAATATTAGTGGTTATTTGAGACAAATTTCCATAACACACTATTTTACACTTGTTCTTTGAAGTGCCTCTGATTCCAAGTTAAAACTAAAAATATCGAACTCTCAATCAGCACCCCTACATGTTAATAATGAGTCCGGCCACCATGGCGAAAACGACAATGTAGCACCCGGAAACGAGGTGCCCCAAGTTGACCTCGGCGGAGTCTCGGTCGTGGACCCGATCGACGTTAGATCACATGTGGCTATCAACGCAAATTTACCCACTGATCCCGAGGACATCGTCCACATAGATGTTCGATCGGCTGCATAAAGCACACACGACGGTGAATATGGTGGAATCAACTTGTGGATAATCTTCAAAATGTTACAGGATCAACAGGCAGCGATAGCCCAACTCTAGAACCAGAGCCGCACGCCGAGTAGGATTGAGCCCGAACCATCCTGGGAATCTGTACACAGGGATGAACCAGTCCCACAGAGATCGAACGAGAAGGAGTTGGGGAAGAGCCTGGTAATTATGAAAATGCTCGAAGAACTAATGAAACAAAGAGTCGGGGAGAATAAAATTGAGGCGAATGATAAGAAGGTAAAAACATACAATTCCAGGGTTGATCAGATCCCGAGAGCGCCGCCGATATTGAGAAGCCTGGACTCCCAAGAAGTTCGTACAAAAGCCTTTGCCTCCGAGCGCGGCTCCCAAGCCGATCCATAAGAATTTCTGCATGCCAAGATTCCTAAGTACAATGGAACGACTGACTCGGATGAGCATGTTACCTCCTACACATGCACCATCAAAGGGAACAACTTGGAGGATGAAGAGATCGAATATGTCTTGCTAAAGAAATTCAGGGAGACCCTATCAAAGGGATCTATGATATGGTATAACAATTTACCACCTAATTCTATTGACTCATTTGATATGCTTTCAGACTCTTTTGTGAAAGCACACGCCGGGGGTATCAAGGTCGAGACCAGGAAGTTGGACCTTTCAAAGTAAAATAGAAGGATAATGAAATGCCTAGAGAGTTTGTGCCCCGGTTTCAAATGGAACGGATGGACCTGCCACCGGTCACTAATGATTGGTTCGTTCAAGCGTTCACACAAGGACTCAATGTTTGAAGCTTGGTGGCTTCACAACAGTTGAAGTTGAATCTGATAAAGTACCAGGTTATTACTAGGGTCGATGTGCATAACCGATATCAATCAAAAATTAGAGTCGAAGATGATTAACTTGGGGATCCTTCCGGGTTCATTTATCTTTTCAGACCCGTTGACAAACTCAAGAGAGATATTGATCGTGAACCGAGGTCAAACATGGATCGATACTAGCCATACAATGGTGACCGAAGAAGCAGTGGGTCCGGACGGAATTCCATGTGAAATGAAAGGAGGAATTATCGAGGTCTCATGAGCAAGAACGGTTTCGATAGGCCTATCGGGCCTAAAGAAGCACCAAGGTTATCATAATATAACTTTAATGTTGATTTTGTTGCCATCGTATCAGTTATTGGACACATCAAGGACACCAAATGGCCTCGACCTCTACAATCTGATCCAGCTCAAAGGGATACTAACCAGGTGTGAAAATATCATGGCACTCACGGCCACATATTGGAGGATTGCTGACAGTTGAGGGAGGAGGTAACCCGGTTGTTCAACAAAGGACACCTTCGAGAATTCCTGAGCGACTGAGCCAAGAATCATTTCAGAAATAAGGATTCTAACAAATAGATTGAACAAGAAGAGCCTCAACACGTCATTAATATGATCATTGGTGGAGTCGATGTTCCTCAGGGGCCGATGTTAAAACACACCAAAGTATCCATCATAAAGGAAAAACGAACTCGAGATTACATACCAGAGTGAACTTTGTCTTTCAACGGCGAAGAAGCAGAAGGGATTGTGAAGCCCCATGACAATGTGTTGGTAATATCTATACCCATAAATAAATCTCGGGTTAAGCGTGTGTTAATTGATCCAGGTAGCTTAGCCAACATCACTCGGTCGAGGGTCGTAGAACAACCCGGTCTACAATATCAAATTGTGCCTGCAGTCCGAGCTATGAACGGATTCAACATGGCATGTGAAACCACTAAGGGGAAGATAACATTACTAGTAAATTCCACCAGGACCATCCAGGAAGTCAAGTTTTATGTGATCGAAGGAGACATAAGGTACAATGCCCTGTTCGGGAGATCGTGGATCAACAACATGAGGGCAGTGCCCTCGACTCTTCACCAAGTGTTAAAGTCCCCAATGCCATGTGGGATTAAAACAATCTATGGAGAACAACCGGCCGCAAAAAAATGTTTGTAGTCGAAGAAGTGATTCTGATATCAACACTCGCAACGTCAAAGGAACCAAGTTCGGGTACAAAGCAAGAGGCTAAATAGCAATCACCGACATCGACCACAACCCAACCGGATAAATAGGGGACTGATGAAGATGATGATTCCAGGGGTTCCCCAATCCTTTATAGTCCCCAATGACTCCGATGCTACTAAATCAACAGTCGAGGAGCTGGAACAAGTTATATTGATCGAGCATCTACCCGATCAAAAGGTATACCTGGGCACATGATTAACTCCCAAACTCAGGAAAAAACTCATTCAATTTCTTATAGCTAACATAAATTGTTTAGCTTGGTCCCATCTTGATATGACAAGGATCCCTCTAGAGATAACCACTCATAAGCTAAGCATGGACCCAAAATTCCATCTGATCAAGAAGAAGAGGAGACCCAGTCCGAGGTCAAACATGCTTTCATCGAGGACGAGGTATCTAAACTCCTTAAAATAGGGTCCATTTTGGAGGTTAAATGCCTGGATTGGTTAGAAAATCTAGTAGTAGTCCCTAAAAAAAGGAACAAATTAAGAATGTGTGTAAACTATAAGGATTTGAACAAGCTATGTCCCAAGGACTCTTTCCCTCTGCCCAACATCGATCGCATGATCGATGCCACAGCCGGCCACGAGATCCTCAATTTTATCGACGCCTATTTCAGGTACAACCAAATATGGATGGACCCGGATGATCAGGAAAAAACCTCCATCATCACTAAGTACGGCACATACTGCTATAACGTGATACCATTCGGATTAAAAAATACCGATGCCACTTATCAGCCCCTAGTAAATCGGATGTTCGAGGAACAAATAGGAAAATCATTGGCAGTTACATTGATGATATGTTGGTTAAGTCCCTACGAGCAGAGGACCATTTAAAACATTTGCAGGATACCTTCACCATACTAAAAAAATACAAGCTGAACTCGGAGAAATGTGCGTTCAGAGTTGGATCAGGTAAATTCCTCAGGTTTATGGTACTCAACCGGGGAATCGAGATCAACCCTGACAAGATCAAAGCCATCAGAGATATCATGATCGTGGACAACGTGAAGGCCGTGCAAAGATTAACGACACATAGCCGCCCTGGGACGATTTGTCTCGAGGTCCTCTGATAAGAGTCACTGATTCTTCTCACTGCAAAAAAGAAGAAGAATTTTTCGTGGACCCTGGTATGCCAAAGGGCCTTGGAGGAACTCAAGAGATATCTATCGAGCCCACCACTGCTTCACACACCGAAGGCAGACGAATAACTAATACTTGTACTTGGAAGTGTCGGAGATAGCGGTAAGTGGAGTCCTGGTTCGGGAAGAACAAGGTGCGCACTTTCCAATTTACTATGTTAGCAGGACTCTAGGTGAGGCTGAAAGTTGATATCCTCACCTAAAAAAATTGGCGCTTGCTTTGCTAAGCGCCTCTAAGAAACTGAAACCATATTTTCAGTGCCATCCTATATGTGTTGTGACAACTTACCCATTGTCAAATATTATGCATAAACCCGAACTTTCGGGGTAATTGGCCAAATGGGCCGTGGAAATCAGCAGGTACGATATTGAATATTGACCTCGGACAACCATTAAATCTCACATTTTGGCAAATTTCGTGGCCGACTTTATACCGGTCCTAATACCCGAGGTCGAATGAGAGTTGTTGGTAAACTTGGGGACGTCCTTGAGAATTTGTACCTTCTTTACGGACAACGCTTCGAACGCAAAAAGGTCCGAACTTGGCATCATATTGAAACCCCCCAACAAGCAATGTAGTTAGACAATATGTTAAGACTGTGAAATTGACTAACAATGAGGACGAATACGAGTCCATGATTGCAGGTCTCGAACTAACCAAAACTCGGGGGCGGAGGTTATCGAAGCTAAGTGCGACTCCCTCCTCGTGGTAAACTAAGTTAATTGAACATTCGAGGTTAGAGAAGAAGATATGCAAAGGTACCTGGATAAGTTGCAGGTAACATTACATCGGTTCAAGGAGTGGACTTTACTACACGTGCCCCGGGATCAAAACAGTGAGGTCGATGCCCTTGCTAACTTAGGGTCATCGGTCGAGGACGGAGAGATCAACTCGGGGGCAGTCGTGCAACTCATGAGATCGATGGTGGGAAAAGGTCATGCCGAGATAAAATCTACAAGCCTGACTTGGGATTGGAGAAACCAATATGTAGAATATATGAAGACTAGAAAGCTTCCCTCGTATCCAAAAGAATCGAGGGCCCTGCGTACAAAGACAACTCGATTTAGCTTATCCGAAGAAGGGACCTTGTTCAGAAGAACGTTTGATGGCCCACTAGAGATATGTCTAAGACTAGGAGATACCGAGTACATTCTAAGGGAAGTTCACGAGGGCACCTGTGAAAATCATTCCGACGTCGAATTATTGGTTTGAAAGGTGATCAGAGTCGGCTACTACTGGATCGACATGGAAAAGGGCGCGAAGGAGTTCGTACGAAAATGTGATGGATGCCAAAGATATGCTTCGATGATTCACCAACCTGGGGAGCTCTTGCATTCGGTTTTGTCACCATGTCCATTCATGAAGTGGGGAATGGACATCATTAGCCCCCTTCCATGGGCACCCGGTAAGGCTCAATTATCTTGTTCATGACTGACTATTTTTCTAAGTTGGTGGAAGCCTAGGCATACGAGAAGGTCAGGGAGAAGGAAGTCATCGTTTTGATTTGGGATCACATCATATGACGTTTCAGAATGCCGCCCGATATCGTGTGCGACAATGGGAAACAATTCATCGGTAGCAAAATAACCAAATTTCTTGAAGACCACAAGATCAAAAGGATCCTATCAACACCCTACCACCCTAGTGGGAATGGACAAGAAGAACTGACCAACAAGATCATAATCCAAAACCTAAAAAAGAGGTTAACCAACGCCAAAGGAAAATGGAAGGAAATCTTTCCCGAAGTCTTGTGGGCATACCGTACGACCTCAAAATCCAGCACTGGGACCACCCCGTTTTCGCTGGTCTATAGCGCTGAAGCCCTAATACCGGTTGAAGTGAGAGAACCATGTCTCGGGTTCCGATATGCGACCAAAGAACCGAACGACGAGGCCATGAATACGAGCCTTGAGCTATTAGACGAGAGGCGTGAAGCCACCCTTGTTCGGTTGGCCGCCCAAAAACAACGGATCGAGAGATATTACAACCGAATAGTCAACCTTTGACACTTCAATGTCGGGGACTTAGTACTAAGGAAGGTCACACTAAGCACCTAAAACCCGAATGAAGGAAAGTTGGGGGAATTGGGAAGGACCATATCAGATTATCGAGATCACCAGAAAGCGATACTACAAAATTGGAATAATGAACGGGAAGCAACTACCGAACAACTGGAATATAACTCACTTGAAACGATATTATTGATAAGGTACGATCCCATTCGTTTCTTTTATTTACATTTTGAACTAATGCTTGCAGGTAACCAGTAAGGAGCGGCATAAATTTTTAAGTTTGAAAGCACGCATTGCACTTTTTTTCCCCTTAAACCGGTTTTATCCCAAATGGGTTTTCTGGCAAGGTTTTAACGAGGCAACAATGGATCATGCTAACTTAGAATCGAAGATCGGTCATGAATCAATGTCAAAGATCACATTAACAGTATCTGAGGCTTCTATATGATCAACCTCGAATTAGCATTGGCATCAGATATCAACTTTAGCAAGGAAAGAAATTTCGTGGTTGAATAGTCTCGTCTCGATCAATAGGATTTATTGTAAGGGCCAAACAATCAAATGAACCGTGCTCGCATAGACTGCTCGATACCTGAAACAAATCTTGTACACATGTGTAACTATTACGCACAAAAACAAAAAGAAGTCTCTTCTTTGCGGATAAATATCGTGTTTTTTAAAATTTTCTTGCATTTCTTAAGGCATTTCCTACATTCGATCCCTAAAGGTATCGAGCCCCAGGGACACCTTACTCCGAGTTCAAATGATCACTCTCACTCGGGGACTGCCGTTTAAAGACAAACTCGGGCGGTCCGGGCTATCGGAGTTCGGGGGCACAAGACCTATTAGGCAACGCTCGAATTTTTAAGGCTACGGTCATGCCCATTCAGAGAATGTTATCTTAAGAAAGCCTGGATAACTCGAGATAACAAGCCCACTGGGCAACACCCGAATTAAAAAGGCTACGACCATATTAAAATGGCTCGGAGACGTCCGAGACCCGTAACAAAGACAACAAGGCCTAAAAATTTCTTAAGCAGTTCTAAAGGCTACCCTCGGCAAACTATAATCTGAAAAAGTCTAAGTACTTTAGGGAAATAATTTCCAGTCACACTGAACCCCCATGATGTCTTGAAACAAAATAATGTTGAAGGCAAGGTTTGTTCGAACCTCCGAACGAAACCTAACTATTTCATGCTAAGGCATTTCGATTTTTGCAAATATACGTAATAAGGCAAAGGGAAAATTCAAAAGCTGTTAAAGGGAAAAAGCCTTATATATATCAAAAATTCTTTTTACAAGGGCCAAACATCCCCAGTGCAAATTTTTATAAAGGCCAAATGGCCTCAACAAAAGGGTAATACAAAAATAAATAATAAAACAAAAACATCTAAAAAGGGCCTAAGTGGCCTAGTCTTCGTCGGGGGCCGCATCATCACCTTCGGGATCTCCGCCACCCTTGGACTCGCCCAAATCTTCAGACTCCTCATCATCTTCGGGATAGGCCAATTATTTTTCCTCGACCTCGAACTCTTTGGCACTCTCAATCTCAGTCGATAAGTAGAAACCTCGAGCATGAATTTCCTCAAGGGCCTCCCTTCGAGATTGCCATTTTGCATGCTCGATGATATCCTTTGCTCGAACCTGAGCCGCCTCGACATCGGCCTTATAAATGGCCACCATCTCGTCGGCATCAACTTTAACTACTTTAACCTCCGACTTGACCGTCTCAAGCTCCTTGGCCAGATTTTTTCAATCGGAGACTGCAGAATTTAGCTGAGACCAGAGCTCCTCGATCTTCTTGGCCTGCACCAAGACCTTTTCCTTTACAACTCGAAGTTGTACCTCAGCCGAAGCCAATTGTGCCCGGCAGTTTCTTTTTTCTAGGCCAAGCAGTCCATGTTCTTTTTCCATTCTTCGGCCTCGGCCTTTACCGCATCCCATCTGCCCGGAGCTACTCGATCCGATCAAGATTCTCTTGGACCTGCGGGTTCGGACCGTTATCCACTGTGTCCGAGTCATCGTCACTAACCTCAAATACTCTTCTTACTCACTCGACCAGGTCGGCATGCTCCTTCTGAGCCGCCTCTACCTCAGCTTGGAGGCTCTTAACCTTCCCTTCACGTTACTCGCTGAGACATTTGTAAACATTTTTTTTCTTAGTAAGACCTCGAATCTCGGCCTCATGTTGATTTAACTCTTCCTGATATCGAAGAAAAGTCTCATGATGAAGCACCGAGGCTTGCAAACAAAAAGGAAAAAGTTGTGATTATCTACAAGTTAATCTAAGGTAAATATTAGAAATCATTAAGAGGCATGTGAAGTTACCCGGTTTAACGCCTGTTGTGCTTCGTTGAACAGGCATGGCGCGTCCACCTTGTTCATCTTGGTTTGATCCTCTTCGGTCACCAGGCCCCTATAGGGACAGAGAGGACCTCGGCATCCTCCGGAATAGACATGATGATCGACCGCTTCTGGTCAGGATTCGCACTCGGAGCTGGAAACCGGTTGACTAGTATTGGACTTGAAGAAGGCCCACTGGTTCCCGAAGATGGAATCTTCCTTTGCACCGGTAAGTCACCCGACCCAGTGACGTCCTCCATGGCTATAGAGTCTAAGCCATCAAAAAAGTTTTGAAAGGGTTCTGCCACCCCTTGGGGCCCCTCGTTGGGCCGTCCTCTCAGCATCTAGGCCTTGTTGATCATGGAATTTGTAAACGAAGGAGAATCGGAGAGATATATCACTCCAAGTACGTCTTTCGGGGAATTGTCTTCTACCCGAGAAGCACCGGTCGCAGTCTCTTTGACGACCTCCCTAACTTGGGGAAAAACGGCCTTGCCCCTCTCTGGTTCGGAGGCCTTGCCCACTGCCTCTTCAATGGAATCCTTGATTTGAAGCAATACGGTGTCACCTCGTATGCGGGCCACCAGTTCAGAGGCTCCTTCTTATTCTTCTTTGGACTCATCCTTCAGCCGATGGAGTGAGTCTGATAGGAGCTCTCGGGCGTTGGTGCTTTCTTTGGATTTGCGCACCAATCTCCTTCTCAATTTTTTCTTCTTCGAGTTGGGAGTACTCGGAGCCTTTTTCATTTTCTTATCCTCACCCTATCTCGGAGAAGGGGATTCGGTGGGGAAATCCTTATCACCAGATGAAGGCCTCATTGTGACGTCCTTGGAAAGACCTGCAAAGAAAAAAGAAATGAGTAAGGGCTCAACAGCACGGAGGAAACCCAAGTGTTGTCCAAAGGAATCTCACTGTGAGAACGGGCCTCCCACCGGCCTTTCGGAAGTTCGCACCGTGTATGCTAGGAATACAGTTTCTATGACACAATTCCCTCGACCCACTCCTTGAGTCGAGGAACTACATCTAGGACCCAAGCAACAGCTGTGTCGCCACCAAACACTAATAAGAAAGAAGAAAAAGAGAATAAAAATCAAATTCTGGGAAAAACAAAACTTTACTTACGTTTTGTGTTCCACTTCTAGGGGAATGGCAGGTACTCCACTGGGATCAGGTTTGAGGCCCTCACTCAGACAAATCGGCCCAGCCAACCTTGATCCCGATCTTCATCGGTGCTCGAGAATGGGGCTTTACTAACCCGGAATGCAAGTTTAATAAGTACCCTCAAAAGAGTTGGGGGTTGTATAGGCGCATCAGATGATCAACGGTGAATGAGTATCCGTCAATCTTGCTCATGAAGAACCGGAGAAGAATGACGATCCTCCAAAATGAGGGGTGTATCTGACCAAGTCACACCTCGTACCTTTTACAGAATTGGATAATTACCGGGTCCAACGGGCCCAGCGTAAAGGGATAAGTGTACACTTAAGTATCCCTCAACGTGGGTAGTGATATCTTCTTCGGGCCCGGGAACCACCATGTTTTTCCCGACCTAATTGCAGTCCTTTTTTATCGTAGGAAGAATTTCTTCTGTGACTGAGCAGATGTACCTCGAGACCTTCTCACACCGTCTCAGTACGGGTGAAGGTTTATCAACCTTAAAGTCGGCGGTCACCGAGCACCCGCCAGGAATGAACGTGCTAAGAGGAGGTTCTGCCGCTGGTTCCTCACTAGCCTGCCGTGATATGGAAGTAGTTTCTTTTTGGGGAACTATTTTTAAAGTCTTCACCATTTTCTTTTAAATGGAGGATAAAAGATGAAAAAGTGGAGGTTAAAGGGAAACACTTGATGGTTTGTAGTGAAGATAAGCGAAAGTTCTTACAAAGATATTAAGAAATCAAGATACAAGTGCTAGAAAATATAGAGATTTTCTAAGGAACAAGAGTAGAGAAAGTTTGGATGTAAAGTTTGAATGAATGAAGAAGAGGGTATTTATAATTTTAAAATGACGGTTCAAAGCCAGGAGTGACCGACCAGCAACTGACGAGCATTTAATGCCATTAAGACGTGATTGACGAGACGTTTTAATCATTTTGTCATTTTTGACATGAAGTATAGAGGTGAGAGTCGGAAGTTCATATCATTTATCATCGTTTACTCTCCGAAAAATGAGGGGATTATCTTTATACAGTCGAAATTGGGCTCGTCTACTGCATGACAGATCGGGATCGGAACGTGAGGGGTTGAAGATCGACCTCGAGCTTCATTGAACCAGAACACGAGGTTAGAATGTCCGTACTCGAGAATATTGAGTCCATGATGAATCGACCCTGACCCCGAATGAGCTCGATAAAACATTGTCGGTAGAACCAGAAGAAGACCGAAATAACGGAAGTCTGAAATATCTATAACCGGTCGGATATCACGAAGGGAATCTCGACACATATCAATAAGGAACCGACAAATCAGCAAATCAGGAGATTTTTACCTTTTATAGAATTGTACCTAAAGTAGGACTCCCCTTCTATATAAAGGGTGTCTGATCACTTGTAAAACACATGGTAACACGTATTCCAAGGCAATATATTATTCTTCTCTTTAAGCTCTTATTTCAATTGTATCCTGACATCGATCGAAGTTCATAAAGTTCAAGTGGCCCTCCCCCCAAGGTTGTGACTGTTCAATTCGTGTGGTTTGAATTTACTTTATCATAATTTATTTCAATTACAATTTAACTTGTCACTTTGTGTCAATTTAATCCACGTATCTTTAAAACCACTTATAAATTTAATTATTATCTGATTTTGAGGGTAAACAGTATAAAAATCAGTCCAACTTTAGATGGGCTGAAATGGGTTGAATTCAACAAATGAACAGGTCAATGACTAGCCCAACCTTGCACAAATTGAATGAGTCAAATGAATTTGGACTCAAATTACCACCCCTACTACTGTAATTGGGACAAAGATTAAAAAAAGATGGAAAATGAAATCAGAAAATGTTTGTGGCTGGTTTATCAAGTGAGTTTTGCGTCGACAATGTCAATGATAGGTTACATTCGGGGTATTATCACTTTTAGCCCGCAATAGAAATTATTTATAAAAGTGTATAAAATTTATATGCTTTTTGTATATGACATACATAATGTGTGTGTGTGTGTGTATATATATATATATTCTGCTATTATTTTGAAAGCACTATACAGTTAGGACTGTTCAAAATCTTAACCATCAACCGAACCGCAAAATTGGCTTATTGGTATAGGGTTATCGGAGTAATGGTTGGTGAACGGATTAAAATTTTATAATTAACGTCTTATCAGTTTGGAGGCGGACTTCTCAATTTCCTTATCGGATAAACCGTTAACCGGTTAAGAATTTTTATATTTATACTTTTACCTAATATTATGTTGTTGTCAGGTTCAATTATTAAGGTATGCTAGTTTGTGTTGGTTTAAGATAAATTTGAAGCATCAACGTTGTTTGAGCTAGACTAGATATCCATGAAATTCAAGGCAATAACTATGAGAGAATATAGTTGTTGTTGACAAATTGCAGAGGACAATAGTTAGATTAGACTGTTGACAAATTGCAGGGTAATAGTTAGACTAGACCGTTGCACGAAAGTTACAGTTGCATAAAAAATAAATAGCATGCATCTTAGACTGTGTTGTTCGTATCTCTTAGAGCCTGTTTGGCCAAGCCTGTGGGAGACCAAAATCACTTTTCTTATTTAAAAAAAATATTTGAAAATATGAGGTGTTTGACCAAAACAGAAAAGTGCTTTTAAGCAGGTGCAAAAGCAATTTTTCTGCTTTTGGGAAGAAGCTAGATTTTTAAGACAAAAATAACTTTACCATAAAATTATATTTCCTAAATTATCCCTTATTAATTAAGTCTTTACTTTTTTTTAATCTCTACCATCTTTTCTTCTTGTTTCTATTTTTACCGTATTTCTATTCTTCTACTCTTATTCTTAGTTGGAATAATCTCTCTAATATATTATTTTTTCTTTTTTCCATCTCCTATTACTCTTTGAAATAAAAAGCACTTTCTTCATAAGGTATAAAAAAATTCTTTTATTATATACCAATATTATATGATCTTCAGTTTGTAGTTTATTTGTAATTTTTTTGCGTGCATGCATATAATACAATTGACATAATGCAATACTACCTAGTTTGTTATTTTTTCAAGAATTAATAGTATTTTCATACAGGTAAATTGTAAGCATATATGTTCCTACTACTGTGTAACAACCCGGCCAGTCGTTTTGAGAGTTAGAGCCCTGATCCCCTATTAACTGCTTTCCCCGTATCTATTTCTGCTATTGTGTCTCGTCGGGAGGGTTCGTTTTGGTTTCGGAGTAAATTGAGACACTTAGTCTCTTAATTGGAAGCTTAAGTTGGAAAAGTCGATCATATGTCGACTTATGTGTAAATGATGTTGGATTTGAATTTTGATGGTTTTGTTAGCTCCGTTAGATGATTTTGGACTTAGGAGCGCCTCCGGAACGTGATTTGGAGGTCCGTAGTAGAATTAAGCTTGAATTGGCGAAAGTTGGAATGTTGGCGCGGCTCAGAATGGAATTCCGGAAGTTGGAGTAGGTTTGTAGTGTCATTTTTGACTTGTGTGTAAAATTTGAGGTCATTCGGACGAGATTTGATATGCTTCAACGTCGTTTGTAGAATTTAGAAATTTCAAAGTTCATTAGGCTTGAATCCGTGTGTAATTTGTGTTTTTGATGTTGTTCGATGTGGTTTGAAGGCTCGACTAAGTTCTTATGGTGTTTTAAGATTGGTTGGTATGTTCGGTTGAGGTCCCGGGGGCCTCAGGTGAGTTTTGGGTGCTTAACGGGTTGAATTGAGACTTAGGAAAATGGCTGAAGTTGCTACATCTGGTGTAACCTCACTTGTGCACTTTGGGCCGCAGGCGCGGAGCCGCAGAAGCGGCTATGGAGTCACAAATACGGATATGGTCCTTGTCCAGCTGGGGACGCAGGTGCGGTGGGGGGTCCGCAGAAGCGACATCGCATGAGTGGGCTCGCAGGTGCGGCCCAGTGCTCGCAGATGCGGTCCCAACTCATTTAAGTTGTTTTCGCACCTGCGATGGTTCTTTCGCAGGTGCAGGACTGCAGGTGCGGTCTTGGGATCGCAGAAGCGAGAATCGCTAGACAGAAAAGGGGAATTTCGAGAGTTTGCAACTCATATCACAAAATTCAACTGGGAGCTCGGTGGAAGGCGAAATTTTGAGTGATTTTCCGAGGAAGTATTTGGTGATGAGTCCTAACTCCTTCATGATTATATCTCACTAATCTATGCTTGAATTCATCATTTGATTTTGTATTTGAGGTGAAAAATTGGGGAAATTGTAGAAAAGTTCTTAGGACGAATTTTGGGGTTTTGATCAAGATTTCTGTATCGGATTTGAGTAATTTTGGTACGAGAGAACTCGTGAGCGAATGGGTGTTCGTATTTTGTGACTTTTACCTTATTCCGAGACATGGGCCCGGGGAGGTTTTTGGGCGATTTTCCAATTTCTTGCTTTAACTTTGATTCCGTTCGTTATCTTAGTTTCTTGTAGTTATATTTATGTTATGTAATTAGTTTTGGCTAGATTTGGGCCATTCAAAGTTGGATATTCGGGGAAAGAGCGTAATTTCGGATTGATTTGAACTTGGTTCGAGGTAAGTGGCTTGCCTAACCTTTTATGGGGGAACTCCCCTTAGGATTGGTACCATTGTTGTTATATGAGCACCGTGTAGGTGAGGTTATGAGTACATGCACGGGCTATTTGCTGAAAAATCCGATTTTCATTAAAAAAGTAAGTTGTCTTTTATATTATTTGAACTTATTAGCTTGTGTAGAATTGTGTTAGACTAAGAAAGCATGCCTACTTGCCTCAGTTTTTTACTTGAATTACGTGCAACATGTTTAGTAGTTTTTACCTACCTTACTTAGCTTGTACTTAGGATAAATTGTAAGACTCCGTGCTATGACTATTGAATCTTGTTATTTGGCTGCATATTTACTTTGGGACTACAGAACGGTATTCCGTGAGAACCCCCTATACTGTATATTTACTTTAGGACTACGGAATGGTATTTCGGGAGATCCCCTTGTACTGCATATTTACTTTGGGACTACGGAATGGTATTTCGGGAGATCCCCCATGTCTTGCATATTTGCTTTGGGACTACAGAATGGTATTTCGGGAGATCCCCTTGCACATTTATGATTAGGACTACGAGACGGTATCTCGAGAGATCTCCTGCTGAACTGTTGTGTTCTGAGCTGTTGTTTTTTCATGATTCTTTCCTTGTTATATTTCATTCATTATTACTGCGATATTTTCCTTGTTTTGCTTTATTATATTTATGTTCCGGTAGGGCCCTGAGCTGACCTCGTCACTACCCAACCAAGGTTAGGCTTGGCACTTACTGGGTACCGTTGTGGTGTACTCACTCCCTTCCTGCACATGTTTTCGTGTGCAGATCCAGGTACATCTTATGTGCCTCATCATTAGTGCAGCCGTTGCAGTTACCATATATCTGCCCGCGCCCGTAGATCCTCGGAGTCCCCTTCTATCCCTTATACTATTTTCCCTCTTTTATCTCTTTTAAACACTATGTATATGAGACAGTTAGACAGTTTTTCTTAGAGCTTGTGAATCGTGATTACCTAGTTTCAGGATATTGTGTATACTCGAGTATTAGTTTTACTTGTATATGATGAGCGGCATTCGACCATTATATAGTATCTATTGAAGTTTAGTTGTTCAATTATTGCTTTATTTCTGTTATTTCGATGTTATTAGGCTTACCTAGTCGTAGCGACTAGGTGCCGTCACGACGTCTTACGGAGGGGGAAAATGGGCCGTCACAAGTTGGTATCAGAGCTCTAGGTTCATAGGTATCGTGAGTCACAAGTCGGTTTATTAGAGTCTCGCGGATCGATAAGGAGACGTCTGTACTTATCTTCGGGAGACTATGGAACTGTTAAGAACAATCGTACTTCTTTGATTTCCTTGTCGTGCGAG
Organism: Nicotiana paniculata; assembly: GCA_005239505.1. Taxonomy (NCBI): domain Eukaryota; kingdom Viridiplantae; phylum Streptophyta; class Magnoliopsida; order Solanales; family Solanaceae; genus Nicotiana; species Nicotiana paniculata. The sequence goes on from ML354587.1 coordinate 30,348, forward strand.
TTATTGACATCAAAATTCTAAAATTCTCTATTCTATTCTTTCTCACAAATGGTGAGGACCCGTATCGGGAGATCCGACGATCAGGCACCTGAGCCCCCTGCCAGAGCCACTAGAGGCCGGGGTAGAGGAAAACCACGCGGTGCAGCTAAAGCACCTGCGTGAGCTGCTACAGAGGATCCCCCCAGCAACTCCAATTGGAGGGAAGGCCACCGGAGGTTCCTATTGCTGGTCTAGCCCTTTAGGAGACTCTAGCCTAGTTCATGAGCATGTTCAACACTTTAGCTCAGGCTGATAGCTCCCGCCATATCTCAGGCCGGGGGAGGGGCAAAAACTCCTGCAACCCGTACTCCTGAGCAGAGGGTCCAGGTTGACCAGGCCCTAAAGTTTATTCCTATGTCCCCAATTGCTCCGGTTCAGCATGAGACTAGGGTAACTGCTTCTGAGGCAGAGCAGCTTAGAATTGAGGGGTACAAGAAGTACCACCCACCTACTTTCAGCGGATTAGCTTCAGATGATGCTCAGGGTTTTCTAGAGGAGTGTCATCGTATTCTCCGCACTATGGGTATAATGGAGATGAGTGGGGTAATCTCTTTCCAGCTGAGGGGAGAAGCATATCACTAGTGGTGTGCCTATGAGCTGAGTAGTCTGGACGAGGCAACCTCACTCACTTGGACTTAGTTCTCAAATATGTTTTTGCGTGAGTATGTCCCTTAGAGCCTCAGAGAGGCTTGGCGCAGAGTTTGAGTAGTTGAACTAGGGTGCTATGACTGTATCGGAGTATGTAGTATGTTTCAGTGAGTTAGCCCGACATGCACCAGATTTGGTTGCTATAGTCAGAGAGAGGGTTCGTCGCTTCATTGAGGGACTCCACCCTAGTATCAGGACCAGTATGGATAGGGAGTTGGAGATGGATATCTCTTATCAGCAGGTCGTGAGTATTGCCAGGAGAGTGGAGGGCATGCTTTCCTGGGACAGAGAGGAGAGAGAGGCCAAGAGGTCTCAAGAGACTGGTCATTATTCAGGAGCTCGTGCCCCAGCAGCTCACCATGGTAGCGGTTTTGTGGATCGCCCTTTTCATTCAGCTCTTCCAGCTGCCAGTGGTGTTCCAGCTCCTCCTAGGCCTCAGGAGCCTTATTATGCAACGCTAGTATCTAGTGTGCCTCCTGCTCGGGGTGCTATTAGCGGCCAGTTCATCAGTCCAGGCCCGAGTCAGTCTTAGCCTCTACGTCCTCCGATGGGTTGTTTTGAGTGTGGTGATACTCGTATTATGGTGAGGGATTGACCCAGACTTAGGAGAGGTGCACCTCCACAGACTTCTCAAACACCACGTGCTCTACCGGATCCTCCGTATATGCTTCTAGCCCAAGTTGCTGCCTCACCTACTTAGGTAGCTCGAGGTGGAGGTCGGGGAGGTCGAGGTCGCCCTAGAGTGGGAGGCTAGGCCAGGTATTATGCCCTTCCAGCCCATTCAGAGGCAGTTTCTTCTGACTCTGTCATCACAGGTATTGTCCCAGTCTACCATAGAGATGCATCGGTATTATTTGACCTAGGGTCTACGTATTCATATGTGTCTTCTTATTTTTCTCCACATTTGGGGGTATCTCGGGATTCTTTGAGTTCCCCTGTTTACGTATCTACTCTTGTGGGAGATTCTCTTGTTGTGGACCGCGTATATCGATCGTGTTTGATTGCTCTTAGTGGTTTTGAGACCAGAGCCGATTTATTATTGCTTAGCATGGTAGATTTTGATGTTATCTTAGGCATGGATTGGTTGTCTCCCCGTTATGATATTCTTTATTGTCACACTAATACCGTGACGCTGGCTATGCTAGGCTTACCGCGATTAGAGTGGAGAGGTACCTTAGAGTATACTCCCCACAGGGTTATTTCATTTCTTAAGGCTCAGCGAATGGTTGAGAAGGGGTGTGATGCGTATTTGGCCTATGTGAGATATGTTAGTATTGATACCCCTACGATTGAGTCAGTTCTAGTAGTGATGGACTTGACTGATGTGTTTCCAGCTGATCTTCCAGGCATACCGCCCGACAGAGATATTGATTTTGGAATTGATTTGTCGCCGGACACTCAGCCATCTATATTCCTTCTTACCGTATGGCTCCTCCTGAGTTAAATGAGTTGAAGGAGCAGTTGCAGGAGTTGCTTGATAAGGTCTTAATTAGGCCCACTGTGTCACTTGGGGTGCTCCGGTCTTGTTTGTGAAGAAAAAGGATGGTTCTATGCGTATGCATATAGATTATCTCCAGCTGAACAAGGTTACAGTGAAGAAAATGTATCCATTGCCTCACATTGATGATTTATTTGATCAGTTACAGAGTGCCAGGGTGTTTTCCAAGATTGACTTGCGTTCAGGCTATCATCAGTTGAAGATTCGGGATCCGGATATCCCGAAGGCTGCTTTCAAGACCATATATGGTCACTATGAGTTTCTTGTCATGTCTTTTGGGCTGACCAATGCCCCAACAACCTTTATGCATTTGATGCACAGTGTGTTCCGGCCTTATCTTGACTCCTTCTTTATTGTGTTTATTGACGACATTCTAGTATATTCCCGGACTCGGGAAGATCATGAGCAGCACCTGAGGACTGTGCTTCAGATTTTGAGGGAAAAAAGGTTGTATGCAAAAGTTTCTAAGTGTGAGTTTTGGCTTGACTCAATGGCATTCTTGGGTCACGTAGTATCGAGTGATGGGATCAAGGTAGATCCGAAAAAGGTAGAGGCAATGCAGATTTGTCCTAGACCGTCATCAGCTACGGAGATCCGCAATTTTCTTGGTTTGGTGGGGTATTACCGTCGCTTTGTAGAGGGGTTTTCATCTATTGCAGAACCTATGACCAGGCTGACCCGGAAGGGTGCTCCATTCAGGTGGACAGAGGAGTGTGAGGAGAGCTTCCAGAAGCTCAAGACAACTTTTACTACAGCCCCAGTATTGGTATTGCCTACAGGTTCAGGGTCTTACACCGCCTATTGTGATGCTTCACGGATTTGTCTTGGCGTGGTGTTGATATAGGACGGTAGGGTGATTGCTTACGCGTCCAGACAACTGAAGGTGCATGAGAAGAACTACCCTGTCCACGATCTTGAGTTAGCAGTTATTGTTCATGCCTTAAATATCTTGCGCCATTATTTGTACGGTGTTCCTTATGAGATCTACATTGATCACTGGAGTTTGCAGCACCTGTTCAAGAAAAAGGATCTTAATTTGCGTTAGCGGAGGTGGTTGGAGCTACTTAAGGATTATGACATCACTATTTTGTACCACCCAGGGAAGTCCAATGTGGTGGCCTACGCCTTGAGTCGCCGGGCGGAGAGTTTTGGAAGTTTGGCATATCTTCCAGTAGTAGAGAGACCCTTAGCATTGGATGTTCAGGCCTTAGCCAGCCAGTTCATGAGATTAGATATTTCTGAGCCGAGCCAAGTATTGGCTTGCGTGATCTCTCGGTCTTCTCTTTATGACCGTATCAGGGAACATCAGTATGACGACCCCCATCTACTCGTCCTTTAGGACAGGGTTCAGTGAGGTGATGCTAGAGACATGACTATTGGTGATGATGGAGTGATGAGGATACAGGACCGGATATGTGTGCCCAATGTGGATGGGATTCAGGAGTTGATTCTTGAGGAGGCCCATAACTCGCGGTATTTCATCCATCCGGGTGCCGCGAAGATGTACCAGGATTTGAGACAACACTATTGGTGGAGGAGGATGAAGAAGGATATAGTTGGGTTTGTGGCTCGATGTCTCAACTGTCAGCAGGTCAAGTATGAGCATCAGAGACCGGGTGGCTGCTTCAGAGGTTAGAGATCCCGGAGTGGAAGTGGGAGCGGATCACTATGGATTTTGTAGTTGGGCTCCCACAAACTTCGATGAAGTTCGATGCTATTTGGGTGATTGTGGATCGGCTAACCAAGTCAGCTCATTTCATCCCAGTGATGACTACTCACTCTTCAGAGAGATTGGCTGAGATTTACATCCAAGAGATTGTTCACCTTCATGGTGTCCCTGTTTCCATCATTTCAGACAGAGGTACATAGTTTACATAACAGTTCTGGAGAGTCGTACAGTTGGAGTTGGGTACTAGGGTGTTGTTGAGCACGACATTTCACCCGCAGACAGACGGACATTCCGAGCACATGATTCAGATTCTAGAGGATATGCTATGTGCTTGTGTGATGGAGTTTGGAGGGTCATGGGACCAGTTCTTTCCACCCGCGAATTTTGCCTACGACAACAATATTCAATCCAGCATTCATATGGCTCTGTATGAGGCTCTGTATGGTAGGCGATGTCGGTCCCCAGTGGGTTGGTTCGAGTCGGGCGAGGCCTGATTATTGGGTACAGACTTGGTCCAAGATGCCCTGGATAAGGTGAAGGTGATTCAGGATAGACTTCGCATAGCTCCAGATAGAAGAGTTATGCGGACCGGAAGGTTCGTGATTTGGCATTCATGGTTGGAGAGCGGGTCTTGCTTTGGTATCGCCTATGAAGGGCATCATGAGGTTCGAAAAGAAAGGCAAGTTGAGCCCGATGTAGATTGGTCCTTTTGAGATATTGCGGTGTGTTAGGGAGGTTGCCTATGAGATTGCTCTACCTCCCAGCCTAGCAGGAGCTCATCCAGTATTCCACGTTTCTATGCTCCGGAAGTATCACGGTGATCCGGCTCATGTATTGGATTTCAGTTGAGTCCAGTTGGACAAGGATCTATCTTATGTTGAGGAGCCAGTGGCTATCTTGGACAGGCGGGTAAGAAAACTAAGATCAAAGAACATTGCTTCAGTAAAGGTTCAGTGGAGGGGTCAGCCAATCGAAGAGGCGACTTGGGAGACCAAGCGGGACATGCGCAACCATTATCCTCATCTTTTCACAGCTTCAGGTATGTCTCTATGCTCGTTCGTGGATGAATGATTATTTTAAGAGGGGGAGGATGTAACGACTCGGCTGGTCGTTTTGAGAGTTAGAGCCTCGATCCCCTATTAACTTCTTTCCCCGTATCTATTTCTGTTATTGTCTTGACGGGAAAGTTCGTTTTGGTTTTTGGAGTGAATTGAAACACTTAGTCTCTTAATTGGAAGCTTAAGTTGGAAAAGTTGACCGGATGTCGACTTGTGTGTAAACGACCTCGGATTTGAATTTTGATGGTTCCGTTAGCTCCGTTAGGTGATTTTGGATTTAGGAATGAATGTGGAACGTGATTTGGAGGTCCGTAGTAGAATTGGGCTTGAATTGGCAAAAGTTAGAATTTTGGCGATTTTGGTCGGAAGTGGAAATTTTGATATCGGGATCGGAATGGAATTCTAGAAGTGGGAGTAGGTTCGTAGTGTCATTTGTGACTTGTGTGTAAAATTTGAGGTCATTCAGACGAGATTTAATATGTTTCGACGTCGTTTGTAGAATTTAGAAATTTTAAAGTTCATTAGGCTTGATCCGTGTGTAATTCGTGTTTTTGATGTTGTTCGATGTGGTTTGAAGGCTCGACTAAGTTCGTATGGTGTTTTAGGATTGGTTGGTATGTTCGGTTGAGGTCCTGGGGTCCTCGGGTGAGTTTCAAGTGCTAACGGGTTGAATCGAGACTTAGGAAAATGGCTGAAGTTGCTATACTTGGGGTAAACGCACCTGCGCACTTTGGGCCGCAGGTGTGGAGTCACAGAAGCGGCTATGGAGTCACAAATGCGGATATGGGCCTTGTCCAGCTGGGGTCACATGTGCGGTGATGGGTTCGCAGAAGCGGCAATGCAGAACCGGTTGGGGACCACAGGAGCGGACTCGGAGGTGCGGCCTAGTGCTCGCAGATGCGGTCCCAGCCCATTTAAGTTGATTTCGCACCTGCGATGGTTCTTTCGCAGGTGTGGGACCGCAGATGCGGTCCTGGGGTCGCAGAAGTGAGAATCCTTGGGCAGAAAAGGGGAATTTCGAGGGTTTGAAGCTCATACCACAAAATTCAATTGGGAGCTCGGTGGAAGGCGAAATTTCGAGAGATTTTCATAGGAAGTCTTTGGGTAATGAATCCTAACTCCTTTATGATTATATCTCACTAATCTATGCTTGAATTGATCATTGAATTTCAGATTTGAGGTGAAAAATTGGGGGGAAATTTAGAAAAGTTCTTAGGACGAATTTTGGGGTTTTGATAAAGATTTCTGTATCAGATTTGAGTAATTTGGGTACGAGAGAAATCGTGAGGGAATGATTGTACGTATTTTGTGACTTTTACCCGATTCCGAGACGTGGGCTCGGGGAGGCTTTTGAGCGATTTTTCAATTTCTTGCTTTAACTTTGATTTCGTTCGTTAGATTAGTTTCTTGTAGTTATATTTATGTTATGTAATTGGTTTTGGCTAGATTTGGGCCATTCGGAGTCAGATATTCGTGAAAAGAGCGTAATTTCGGATTGATTTGAGCTTGGGTCGAGGTAAGTGGCTTTCCTAACCTTGTGTGGGGGAAATCTCCTTAGGATTGGTACTATTGTTTTTATATGAGCGTCGTGTACGTGAGGTGACGAGTACGTACACGGGCTATTTACTGAAAAATCCGATTTTCATTAAAAAGTAACCTGTCTTTCATCTTATTTGAACTTATTAGCTTGTGTAGCATTATGTTAGACTAAGAAAGCATGCCTACTTGCCTTAACTGTTTACTTGAACTACGTGCAACATGTTTAGTGATTTTTACCTGCCTTCCTTAGCTTGTACTTAGGATAAATTGTAAGACTCCGTGCTATGATTATTGAATCTTATTGTTTGGCTGCATATTTACTTTGGGACTACGTAACGGTATTCCAGGAGATCCCCATGTACTGCATATTTACTTTGGGACTACAGAACGGTATTCCAGGAGATTTCCCCCTCCCCCCCGTCTTGCATATTTACTTTGGGATTACGGAACGGTATTCCGGGAGATTCCCCTGCACATATACGATTGGGACTACGAGACGGTATCTCGGGAGAACCCCTGCTGAACTGTTGTGGTCTGAGCTGTTGTTTTTCCATGATTCTTTCCTTGTTATATTTCAGTCATTATTACTGCGATAGTTTCCTTGTTTTGCTTTATTATATTTATGTTCTGGTAGGGCCCTGACCTGACCTCGTCACTACCCGACCGAGGTTAGGCTTGGCACTTACTGGGTACCATTATGGTGTACTCACGCCTTTCCTGCACATATTTTTGTGTGCAGATCTAGGTACATCTTATTCGTCTCATCATTAATGCAGCCGTCGCAGTTAACGACGACTTCAAGGTATATCTGCCCGTGCCCGCAGATCCTCAGAGTCCCCTTCTATCCCTTATTCTATTTTTCCTCCTTTATATCTTTTAGACACTATGTATAGTGTATAGGAGACAGTTAGACAGTTTTTCTTAGAGCTTGTGACTCGTGATTACTGGATTTTGGGACATTGTGTATATTCGAGTATTGGTTTTACTTGTATATGTCGAGCGGCATTATACCATTATATAGTATCTATTGAAGTTTAGTTGTTCAATTATTGCTTTATTTATGTTATTTCGATGTTATTAGGCTTACCTAGTTGTAACGACTAGGTGTCGTCACAACATTTTACGGAGGGGAAAATTGGTCTTGACACACCATTATTGCTTTTATATACTTATATTTTATATTGATTAAAATCTGTAATACATATTACTTTATAATTTATATTCTAATTACGTAAAAATAAAAAATTAATGAAATTATTTTATAATAAAAAATAAAATTTCTCTTTTTAAATAATGCTAATTGTAAACAAACTTTTATTGTCCTTTGTAGTAATTTGACACTCAAAAGTACTTTTTGAAAAGATAAGCCAAACACAATTTTCTTACCAAATTTTATAAAAAGTACATTTCAAACAAATTAACCAAACACAAACTACTAATTTATAAAATTATTTTTTTTGAAAAGCACTTTTGAACAAAAGTATTTTTCAAAATAAGTAGTTTTTGATAGCTTGGCCAAACGGGCTCCTAGTCTTAGTATTTGTTTTTTTTTACTTTGAATCACTTGATTTCCTTTTGCATACTTGATAGTGCACAATTGTTTTTGTCTATGATTTGCTTTCTGGATGTTCTTAATGCGCTTCACTTTGGTAATCCAAAAACATGAATAAACTAACTTAATTGTAAATAACCACAGACCTTTGCAAAAGCAGTAGTGCAAAAGAACGGGAAGGTGTTATTTTAATTTTTTTTCTTTTAAAACAGAAAAGGCATTTTAATATATAAACTAAGTAACAGCCGGTGCTAGAGAACCATTGTCTTCATTACTGCCATATTGGGCTACAGATGTGCCTCATAGGGCATTTTCGTTACCTAGAGTAGCCAGCTTACAACAAACACTAGTAAAAAATTTCTAACATAACGGAAACCCTCTTGATCTTTGTGATAGGCATCTACCACATAGTTTAGAGGTATAACAAAAACACATAACTTATTTATCCTGGTTTGATAAGTGCTTCCTTAGAAAAAATGTGCGCCACCCTGTTTCCTTCACGAATTATGCTTCAGCACGACTTCCCCCTGCCGCATTGCTTGCTCCATTAACCACCTGCATTGAGAAATTAAATTTGCGTAAGTAGGGTAGTTTGTATCAAGCATGTGCATTATGTTTGTTGCGTCCGTCTCTATTTCGACTGGCAGTAAGTTCTCCTGCAATATTATTTGAAGAGCTTGTTGTAGAGCTTGTAGTTCTATTTGCAGTGGACTTAGTGCATGTACTTTGTTGTGGTAGCCGGTGATCCATTCTCATTTGGAGTTTCGAATAATTGCGCCCATGCCTCCTAGTAGGCATGTATCATTGAGTGCTCCATCAATGTTTATCTTGAACCATCCTTTCTGGAGCGGGTACCAACTTATACTAATACTTTTTTTAATTGTAAAAGTCGTTGGATTGGTGGCTAATAACTTGTACTCTAAAGCTAGCTTAATACTATTTTTGGGATTAATATCATTGGAAGTGTTATTTTGATTGTTGAAATTCCTATTATTCCAAATGATCCAAACAATATAAGGAAATAAATCCTCCCAAGTTGTATGTTGATTTTGGATAGTTATGTTTTCTCCTTTTAAGAAGTCTATCCAGTGGGTATTCCCAGTATTAGCGGTTGGTTTCCATCCCATTGCCCCCACAAGGATTTTACTACATATCAATCCAAAAGGATATGGATTGTGGATTCGCTAGAACTTTTACAAACGGGACAAGTCGAGTTTATATTAATTCCACACTTATACAGGTAATCACGCGTCGGGATTCTATCATGATAGCATTTCCAATAAAAAATTTTATTTTGTTGGGGCATTTTAGTTCCCAAATCCACCTGAAGCTCTTGGCCTTAGGCTCATTTTTCTCCTAAAGGTTATGACAAGAGCTTATTGTGAAAACACCACTATTATTTAGGGTCCACAAAGGATAATTATTGTTATGGTTGGTTGTTAGATCAACTGTTTTTACGAGATTTGTGATCTCCTTAGGAATATCAAAGGAGATTTTCCCAAAGTCCCATACTCCAGTTTCGCCAATGTCTCTTATTCTTAAGCAGGATTCCTCTTTATTTAAGGGACCTATTATTTGGTTCCTAAGATTGTTTGGCCTTGGTATCCAGTTACTAATCCATATGTTATGAACGAAATTTTTATCAACCATCCGCCGGATACCTTTATTACACTGAGTCCATAATGTTAAGAGACTGTTCCAAGTGTGGGAGTTTGTCTTCTTAATGCCATTGTTACAATATTTATCAGTCAAAACTTTTGCCCATAGGGCGGATGGGTTATTTAGAGCTCTCCAAGCCAGGCTGGTTAACATGGCTATGTTTTTTGACTTAGTTTTCTGATGCCAAGGCTTCCAAGCTCCTTAGGCTTTGTAATAGTATCTCAGTTAATAAGATGCATTTTCCTTTTTTCTGTTGTACTACCCCATATAAGATCTCTTTGGATTTTGTCAATAGTCTTACGAATTTTTGCGGGGAGATGGGATAATTGCATTAAATGGTTGGGGGGGGGGGGGTTGAGAGTGGATGATGCTAGAGTAGTTTTCCCAGCATGTTGAGCCACTTTGCATTCTAATTGTTTAATTTTTACCTCATTCTATCTATAAGGAAATAGTAATCTTTTGCTTTTGGCTTGTTAGGAGTTATAGGGAATCTTAGGTACATTCCGAAAGAGTTACAGATCTTTATTTCGAAGAAAACTATGAGATTGTTTTTAATATGTTCAGGACAATTATTTGAAACCAAAATCTTTGATTTACTATTATTAATGTTATGCCCTGACATAGAGCAGAAGTTGTCCAAACGTTTTTGTATGGTAAGCATTGTTTTTTTATTTGCCGGCCCCATTAGGGTTAAGTCATCTGCGTAAAAAAATATGGGAAAAATGCGGGCCATTATGGTTTATTTTATCAGGATCCCACCTTCTTGTGTCCACATGATTGTTAATAATTTTTGAAAGCATATCCATACAAAGGATAAAGAGGTAAGGGGACATAAGGTCACCCTTCCTAATTCCTCTTGATGGATAAAAAATTTTCGATTTGTTTCCATTAAGAAGAATAGAGATATTACTAGTAGTAATGCAATTTAAGATAAGGGAGGTAAGTTCTGGAGGGAATTTGAAGAAATTTAAAGTTCTATAGATGAAGGACCATTCTAACTTGTCGAAAGCTTTTTCCAGATCAATTTTTAGAACAAAGCTGGGCTTGCCCTTGGATGTATTTAACTTCCCAATGATTTCCTAGACAATAATAGCATTATCATTAGCCCTCCTAGTTTTTAAGCACTAGCATGTTATTGATTAATAGAAGATTTAGGAAGTGCTTGATACGATTTGCTATCATTTTAGTAATAATCTTGTAAATGGTATTGCAAAGACTTATAGGTCTAAAGTTTTTTAAATTATTAGCATTATTAATTTTGGGAATTAGACATAATTATGTGTAATTTATGTCTTGGGGGATTTTTTTTTGTTTGGAAGATGTTTTGGCAAAGATTAATAACTTTGTTGCCCACTATGTGCCAATATTTTTGGAAGAAGAAAGGGTGTAGCCCGTCTGGACCTGGAGATTTGTATGGTTTGAAAGAGAACACAACATTCCTAATTTCATGATTCCTAAGAGTATTATCAAGGCTTGACAGGTCAATTGAATGAAAATCGTGGGTGTCATTTTTAATGGGTGACCAATTTGAGTTGTCGTGTGATGTTGTGAAATTTTTTGTAAAATAATTAGTTGTATGATTCATTATGGCAGTTTGATCATCTAACCAGGTTCCGTTATAATCTTTGAAATAGACAATATTATTTCTCCTTCTTCTATTTGTAGCCTTGATATAAAAATATCTAGTGTTCGCATCACCATCATTTAGCCAACTTATTCTTGATCTTAGGTTTCAATAGTCCTCTTCTAGTTTTAGAATATCATTATACTCGACGATTAAGGACTCTTCAAGGTTACAAGGAAGCTACTAGACGGATACTTAGGAGAATTTTGAATACCTTTAGCCGTTTTAGGATTTTTTTTTTATCGAAAATACTACCAAAAATATTTTTTTCCAGTTTAGAATAGTGTGTTTAAAGAATTTTGTGCCTTCAATAAGGTCTCTATCCCTCCAACTATTTTAGACAATATTTTTGAAGTCCGGATGAGAGCACCAAATAGTCTCCATTCTAAATGGTTTCTCCAAATTATTTTGTATCTTATACCTAAGGGATATAAGGATAGGATTATGGTCTGAGTGAGTTTTTGAAAGATGAGTTATGTTCATATTAGGGAAATTTTCTAGCCATTCCACGTTTGAGTAAACCCTATCCAATTTTTTCATTATCAACCCATTTTCCTCTTCTGGTGGTTTAACCAAGTATATTTACACCCTTTGAACCCTAGATCAATTAGGTTGCAATGGTTTAAGCAATTTATTAAAGACTTTGCCCTATTTTAATTTATTATTCTGCCTCCAAATTTGTCCCGATGATCTATAACTTCATTAAAATCCCTCCCTACCAACCAAGGCCCTTATAACTATTGGAAATATTTTTTAAATTTTCCCATAGAACATTTCTATCCACAATATTAGTACTAGCATATAAAGCACTAAAAAGCCAAGTTTCTTGTTTAGGTCTTACCTTGATCATTGCATGAATTTTCTGGCCACTCCTTCTGAAGTTGTTAACTGTAACCATGTTGTGATTCCACAAGATCACAATACCACCTGCTTGACCTATAGCCGGAACTTCGATCATTTCAGTGAAATCAAAATCTTCCAGGATAGAGGTGTGGTTTGCCATTTTTGTTTCTAACAGTGCAACCATGCAGAGTTTGTGGGTATCCATAAGATCCCTAAAGTTCCTTCTAAAATTATCATTATTATCACCTCTCACGTTTACTATAACGAAGTAAGTTGCTTGGTTCATTATTTGAGGATTTGTTTGTTGGTTGTTGTTTAGAATGTCCCTCGTTAGAGGTCTATTGATCCTTCTTATTGATGGTACTAGTATTACCACATTCTTCCCCACAGTCGGATCCTGAGGAGGCCTTATGTCCAGTGAGCATTTGTATAGTGTCACTGGACAACTGAAAATACACTTCTTGTCCAGCCTTTCCTTGAATATTAATATTTTTACCTCGTTGAGGCTTGAAAAAGCCATTGTCGGTTCCCCTAGGAAAGGTAAGATATCCTTCTCTTCTCCTTGTTACTCTTCCTGGTTGTCCATGTTTATAATTGGGGGTTGTTCTTCCATTGGGGTAGCAGTGTGTTTGTGTGCCTCTTGGTGTGCTTTCATCTGTTGAGTTGTCCATTGAGTGAATATTGGGTTCATTAGGGTTTGTTTCTCCGGTGCAAAGAGAGGTAGGTTCAGTGGAACATTTTGTGGTGTGTGATTTTTGTTGAGGTTTATAGGTATGTTCCACATTTGGTGCATATTTTGAACCAAATTTTGGTTCATCGATAGGGCAAGGGGTTGTAATATATTGTTTATCCACATTTAATTTATATAATTGTTCATTGCTAGGTTTATCCCCTCTGTGATGAGTTGAGCTAGGTAGTGAGTAGTTTTGGATGATTAAGATAGACTCCTGACCATTGATCCCCATGGGGAAGGAGATGTCATGTCCCATTAGACCCATTTCTACCCATGAATGGGGTTGATGATTTGGTGGGGTTGTTGGTTGGGCATAGATTACTGGAATTTGGGTGAAGTATAGAGGGAATGGTGGGATATTGTTCATGTTTGTGTTGTGATGGACTCGATATAGTTGAATCAATTTGAATCTCCTTCTTAGTATTATTGGAATCCTTGGCATTTTTTTGAAGTTCTTTCTTTATAGTAGGAGTGTGGAGAAGAGGAACGGTTGTAGGAGTAGCAATGATTTGGTCTATTTGCATGGATTTTTAAGCTTCTTGCATGAAGGCTTTATCAAGATCTTGCATGGATCTTTTCATAGCCATTTGTCTTATTCCATTTTCCATGTGTTCTTTTTGTAATTAGTTAAGAGGAGTGGTTGTTGCATGATGGTGTTAATCGGGGTACTATTAAGTTGACTTTTATCATTATTTTTAGGCTCTAGATTGCAGTGATTAGTGATGGTAGGATTGATGTCATTATTGAGATTTTGGATATTAAACTCTATTAGTAGGTCATTAGTATTGCATGCATGTTTTGCCACGTTTTTGCCACTTTTTTCCTTCCTGTTTTGAGTGTCATGCAAGAAACTAGTGATTTTTGAGTTACTAACCACATTCCCTGAAACCATGGGCTCTTCTTCAAGAAGATCAAACTTATTGGAATATCTTTTGGCAGTATTTTTTCTTAGAGAAGAAGAGTGATTTGAGTTATTTGAGTTTGGAGATTCAGCATAATTATTTGAAGGCAAAGAAGTATCCGCTAAGTATTCTTTATTGACATATTGAAGATGTTGAGTATTAATGTACTTAACTGTTGATGCATCATAAATTCGAATATTTATACCTGATGCCTTTTGAGTGGCTGACACTGCCTTTGGAAGCCTTTTCCCGCTGCCCGTGCCTTTTTGGGAAATGAAATAGTCTTCCACTCCTGCTCTCTTTCTTGTTCAGGTTGTAATGATCATGGAGTTGTGTGCTCTTCCTTTGCTTGTATTTGTTGAGAGTAATAGGGACATTGAGTTGTCACATGCCCTAGTCTTCCACAGTATTTGCATAATATGTTTTCTCCTTCGTAGAGGATATGTTGCTTGTGTAGCCCTACTAGAACGTGTGTTGGGATAAGTTGATCGAGTGTCATTTCAACACATAATCTTGTGTATATTCCATGTAGGGTGGCTGATGTATAGGCATTCACCTTTAATAATTTTCCGATAATGTTGCCAATTTTCCTTAATATAATCCCATCATATAATTTAGTTGGTAGTTGGGGCAACCTTACCCACACTGTTGTGTAGCACTACCTGACTTGTTTTACCACGAAATTTGGTATTCATTTTTGGACTGAGAGGAAGAAGCCGTTTATGAACCATGGGTCATTTTGAAGCACTTTTGACATGTTTTCCTCTTTCGCAAATTTGACAGTGTAATAGTCTTCACCATGGTCGATTAGAGAAAAATTTTCTGTAAGTCTCCATAAGCCTTGGATCTTTTTCTTTATGTAGTGGTGCATCACTCATTTTCACATAAGTTTTATGATAATCGAAGTATTTTCAAGGTTCATAGATACGCTGTCTATCAACGTCTGTTAAGAATATATGCTTTACGTTTTTTGATAAATTCCCTTCCGCTATACCCTCTTTTTCAGGGAATTGTATGTCCATGGGAGAGGAAGTGTTGTCAATTTATGTATTGGTGAAGAAAACTTCATCTTTTAAAAGTTTTTCCTTATAGGAAGGGTTTTTTATATTTTTTTGTATAGCTATATTTGACGATTTTGGTGGAATATTTGATTGTGTGTGTTCTTCCTTGTTGGTTTCCATCAAAAAATGTTTGGATTTTTAGTGAGAAGTTGTATGTGACATGGGGTACACTTTTTGTGTTATTTTAATTTCCTTGGTGGAAGTTGGACTATATGTGATTTTAATTTCTATTGTCTTTTAGTCTTAGATTTAGCCGATACACTACTCAATAATCGTCGATAATTACTACTATGATACGGAACCGATCAATATTTTATCGGTTGGCTAATAAATTAGTATATTTAAAAGCCGATAATCGATAAGCCGAATAGTTAAACGTAATCATCCATCCGAACCGCCCGATAAGCAACCCTACATACAGTATCATTTTCCTGTTACATTATTAACATATCCTCGTTATTAGTTAATATATATGAAAGAAACTTTTAAATTTTGTAGTCTAAAAGAAGTCATAAAAATTGGTATGAAACTGTGGATTGAAATCATAAAGGTAAAGAAAAATTTTAAAACTAAAAAGGAACATATAAATTAAAACAAAGAGATTTTTTTTTGGTTTAGTTAGTATTAAATATTAATGGTACCAACCAGAAAAGATAAAAATGAAAACACGTATTATGCTTACTTTATTTATTTTGATCTATGAATAATTTTTTAAAAATTTATCTATCACTACTATAAAAACTACTATTATTTAACCATTTTGTGTTGTGAATAGTTTAAGGAGTGGATGCCAATATTGCTATGCACACCCATTTCCTTCATTATTTGATGTTGAGTATTTGCATTCTCTTACTATTTGTGAATAGAAAGCTTACTTTTTAGGCTTATAAATAGCCTTATATCTGATGGGTAAAGACACACCAAAGGTAAAGAAAAAAAAGAGTTCTTTCTTCTTTTTGTATCTTCTTATTTATATTTTGCTGAATTGCTTTTATTTTATAACACGTTATCATCACGGAGCTATAACCTTCTTCAAGTAGATCTTAAATTTCTACTTCAGGTATTGTTTAATTTAATGAACACAAACATAAGATATTTTAGTGTGCTAATTCTTACTTGCCATTTCATTTTCGGTTAGTCCATTTGATAAGTTATTGCTAATAATTTGATGGTACAGTCTCTTGTTTGAGTATATTTAGCTTAGATATAAATTTGTAATTTTTAGTCTATCCATTACTTTATGAATATATTTAAGGCATATGAAGAAAAAGAGTTGACATACAAATGTTAGATAATATGAAAGCACTGTGATATATCGTTGCATGTTTCTCGAAAATTTATGTCTTAAAATACTAACTAATTTGCTCAATGATTAAATTTTCGTTTATTCTAGTATTGTAACTAACTTTGTAAGTCTTTGTACTTCACAACTAGAAAAACATAATCATGCATTTTATGATTAAATTTTAGTGTTATATATATAAATTAATCACAATGATATCTTATATATGCATAAACTTATATTTGCATGAATAACAATAGAAAACGTATATTTACATCAATATATCATTCGGATCTACTAAAATAATAGTTTTTAATTTATTGGCATTCACAAATTTATTTTTAGTTGCTCTTATTATTTCGAATTCATTGTTTTTTTGATAATAGCTTTCACTATGTCAAATTTATCGAAACTTGAATTTGTGAAACTTAACATCTCCGGAAAGAACTATTTGTCATGGGTTCTTGATGCTGAAATTTACTTAGATGCTAAAGGTCTTGGTGATATCATTACTTAAGGTAATGAGGCATCAAGTCAATACAAATCAAAGTGTCATGACCCGGAATCCTCACCTTCGAAACTGTGATGGAGCCTAACATTTCACTTGCTAGGCAAACCAACGTTAGAGAACCGTTAAGCCAATTATTATTCAAATTAATAAATAAAGTCAATTAAGCCAAAATAAAATAAAATCGGGTGTGGAATAACATAAATTCCCATAATATCTACTACAATCCGGATCTGGAGTCACAACTCACGAGCTTCTAGGATTTTATACAAACAGAGTCTAAAAGAAATATAATTATTTTGATCGAAAATAAATAGTAAAATAGAAAAAATAGAAGAGGACTTCAAGGTACGCAGACGCTAGCAGATCTACCTCGAGTCTCCAATGAGCAAATCCAAGCTGTTACGCCTCACGAACAGCCAGAGCCGGTACCAAAGTCTGCACAAGAAGTGCAGAGTGTAGTGAGTACAACCGACCCCATGTACCCCACAAGTGTCGAGCCTAACCTCGACGAAGTAATGACGAGGCTATGATAAGACACCACGTAATAAACCTGTGCAGATAACAATATACGTACAAGATAACAACAAATAAAAGCTAAACATGTACTATTGGGAGAGGACATGCTAAAGGAATATACAAGATACGAGAAATACAACAGAAATAATAACCAAAACAATCATATACCTTTAACCAGTAAAAAAAAAATTAAGCACAATGAAGAAAATTGCACGGCATCACTCTTCGTACTTTTACTCTCATCCTCACAATGAAAGTAGAATGTTGCACGGCATCATTCGTCGTGATTTTACTCTCACTCTCAGTATAAATCAATAGATACGACACAACATCACCCTTCGTGCATCAACTCTCATAACATGGCACGGCATCACTCTTCGTGCATTAACACTCACAATATGGCATGACATCACCCTTCGTGCGTTAACACTCACATACGACACTGAATCACCCTTCGTGCATTTACACTCTCACTTACCATTTAACAATGAATAAGTAACAACAGGGAGATAGAATAACAAGAACAAGCCTTAAGTCAACAATGGTTTCACAATACCAATCTCACTTTTAGGAACAATACTCAATTATCACAGAAATCCCATAAACGTGGTAAGCACGATCAATTTAACAAATAACTAGTCTAAGCATGGATAACGTGGTCAAAGTAAGTAGTAAATTATAAGGAAAAGTCCCACCGCATTCTCTAACCCGACAACAACGCATAAGTACTCGTCAGCTCACATATAGGTTGTACCCGACATCTAAACATGTAGCAAATAGACAAACAAGTCATAATATCTCAAGTCAAGGTTAACCGCGACACTTACCTCGCCAAGGATCAATTCAAAGCTCAACCACAGCTTTGCCACTGCCTCCGAATCAATAGAATCTAGCAAATTATCAAACAAACGATTCAAATTAAGCATTAGGAACTACCCACGATTGCAAAGGATTCAACGTAGGTCATTATTAAAAAAGTCAACAAAAGTCAACTCCCGGGCACGCTTGGTCCAAACCCGAAATTCGGACCAAAACCGGATTACCCATTTACCCTCGAGCCCGGGTATGTAATTCGTTTTGGAATCCAACCTCAATTTGAGGTCTAAATCCCATTTTTACAAAACCCCCTAATTCTACCCAAACCCCCAATTTCCACCATGAAAATACTTTTAGCCACCTCGCCCAATCTCTCCAGAATCTCAAGGGGTCCGATGTACCTAGGGCTCAACTTGACCTTCTTTCTGAACCTCATCACACCCTTCATGGGTGAAACTCGAAGAGATACTCTCTCTTCGACCATGAATGCAACATCACGAACTCGACGATCGGCATAACTCTTTTGTCTGAACTGAGTTGTGCGAAGTACGCCTCCCGTATAATGCCTCATATGGAGCCATCTGAATGCTCGACTAGTAGCTGCTGTTGTAGGAAAACTACGCAAGTGGCAAGAACTGGTCCCAGAAAACCTCCGAAGTCTATAACACATGCGTGGAGCATATCCTCTAATATATGAATAGTGCGCTCAGACTGTCCGTCCGTCTAAGGATGAAACGTTGTGCTCAACTCAACTTGTGTGCCCAACTCACGCTATACTAATCTCCAAAAGTGAGAGGTGAACTATTTACATCGATCAGAAATGATAGACACAGGCACACCATGAAGATGGATGATCTCACGGATGTAGATCTCAGCTAACCGCTCTGAAGAGTAGGTAACTACCACATGAATGAAATGAGTTGACTTGGTCAGCCTCTCCACAATAACCCATACCGCATCGAACTTCCTCTGATTCCGTGGGAGTCCAACAACAAAATCCATAGTGATACGCTCTCACTTCCACTCAGGAATCTCCATCTTCTGAAGCAAATCACTAGGTATCTGATGTTCATACTTTACTTGCTGACAATTTAGACACCGAACTACATATACTATGTCCTTATTCATCCTCCTCTACCAATAATGTTGCCGCAAGTCCTGACACATCTTGGCGGCACTCGGATGAATAGAATACCGGGAACTATGGGCCTCCTCAAGGATCAACTCACGAAGTCTATCCACATTGGGCACACAAATACGATCCTAAATCCTCAAAACTCCATCATCTCCAAAAGTAACCTGCTTGGCACCACCGTGCCGCACTGTATCTCTAAGGATAAGCAAATGAGGGTCATCATATTGCTTCTCCCCAATGCTCTCAAATAAGGAAGAACGAGTGATTGTACAAGCTAGGGCACAAATGGGCTCCGAAATATCCAATATCACAAACTGATTGGCCAAAGTCGGAACATCTGATGCAAGCGGTCTCTCACTGACTGGAATGTACGCAAGGCTGCCCATACTCGCTGCCTTTCTACTCAAGGTGTCGTCGACCACATTGGCCTTCCCGGGATGATACAAGAGGGTGATATCATAGTCTTTCAATAGCTCCAACCACCTCCTCTACCTCAAATTGAGATCCTTCTGTTTGAACAAATACTGAAGGCTCTGATGATCCCTGAAACCTTACACGACACGCCGTAAAGATAGTGCCTCCAAATCTTCAGCGCATGAACAATGGCTCCCAAATCTAAGTCATGGACAAGTTAATTCTTCCCATGAACCTTCAGCTAACGCGACGCATATGCAATCACCCCGTTATCCTGCATCAATACTGCACCGAGCCTAACACGGGATGTATCACAATATACCATATAAGATCCTGAACCTGTGGGCAACACCAACACTGGCGCCGTAGTCAAAGCAGTCTTGAGCTTCTGAAAACTCACCTCACACTCGTCTGACCATCTAAACGGGGGACCCTTCTGGGTCAACCTGGTCAATGGGGCTACAATAGATGAAAACTCCTCCACAAACCGACGGTAATAACCCGTGAAACTAAGAAATTCTGGACCTCCATGGTTGAAGTAAGTCTAGGCCAGTTCTGAACTACCTCAATCTTCTTAGGATCCACCTGAATTCCCTCTGTCGATACGACGTGCCCCAAGAAAGCGACCGAATCCAAACAAAACTCGCACTTTGAGAACTTAGCATATAACTAGCTGTCTCTCAGAGTCTGAAGTACAATCTGATGATGCTGCTCATGTTCCTCTCGACTGCGGGAGTAGATCAAGATATCATCAATAAACACAATCACAAAGGAATCCAAATAGGGCTTGAACACTCGTTCATAAAATCCATAAATGTTGCTGGGGAATTTGTCAACCCAAATGACATCACTAGAAACTCATAATGCCCGTACCGAGTCTGAAAAGCTGTCTTAGGGACATCGGATGCCCTAATCCTCAACTGATGGTAGACAGACCTCAAATAAATCTTCGAAAACACCCTGGCACCCTGAAGCTGATCAAATAAGTCATCAATCCTCGGTAATGGATACTTGTTCTTGATGGTGACTTTGTTCAACTGCCGGTAATCTATGCATATCCTCATCGATCCATCCTTCTTCTTCACGAACACAAATGCACCCCAGGGCGAGACACTAGGTCTAATGAAGCCTTATCAAGCAAATCTTGCAACTGCTCCTTCAATTCTTTCAACTCTGACGGGGTCGAATGGTTTGGCGGAATGGAGATGGGTTGAGTTCCCTGAGCCAAATCAATAAATAAGTCAATATCCCTGTCGAGTGGCATCCCCAGCAGGTCTGCAGGAAACACCTCTGGAAAATCACGAACAATTGGTACTGAATCCATAGAAGAAACCTCCGCACTAGAATCACGTACATAAGCCAAATAAGTTAGACACCCTTCTAGACCATACATCGAGCCTTCACATAAGAGATAACCCTATTGGTACAATGGCCAGAAATCCCTCTCCACTCCAATCGAGGAAACCCCGGCAAGGCTAAGGTCACCGTCTTGGTGTGACATCCAATATAGCATGATAAGGTGACAACCAATCCATACCCAAATGACATCAAAATCAACCATATCGAGAAGTAGAAGATCTACGCTAATCTCAAGACTCCCAATAGTAACCACACACGAACGATAGGCACAATCTACCATAGTAGATCTCCTACATGTGTGGACACATATATAGGAGCAATCAAAGAATCACGGGGCACCACCAGATATGAAGCAAAGTAGGATGACACATAGGAATAAGTAGAGCCCGGATCAAATAGAACTTAATCATCTCTATGGCAAACTGAAATAATACATGTGATAACATCGTTAGATGACTTAGCCTCAAGCTTGGCTGGGAAAGCATAACATCGGGGTTGGGCCCCACCACTCTGAACCACATCCCTGGGATGGCCTGTAACTGGCTGGCCTCCACCTCTAACGGCCCGAACTCCACCTCTAACAGTCTGACCTCTACCTCTGGCTACCTGACCCCTGCCTATCGCTGGCTGAGTAAGCGGTGTAGCAACTGGTATCGGGACCCTGAAACGAGAACCCTGATGTTGTGAATTGCTCGATGCCCGAGGAAAAAATCTAGCAATGTTCCTCGGATCACCATAAGTATAACAGGACTTCGGCTATTGTGACTGCTGACCCTGAAACTGACCATGTCGGCCTGAGTAACCATCCTGAAAACTATGGAGTGGAGGTGCACTAATATGAGCTGGTGGTGCACTGTAGGCTAGCTGGTCGGAATAAGGCATATAAGGGCCACGACCACCTGAAGCACCGTGGGATGCCTGGAGTGCTGAATGAAATGGCCTGGTAGGATGGCCTCTACCAAAAGTGCCTCTTCCTCCTAACGAGGCACCACTAAAACCACCAGAATAATGAGGCCTCTTGTCAGACCCCTGTCCCCCCTGTGCAAGAACCTTCTCGACTCACCTGGCGACATTGGCAGCTGTCTGAAAGGAAATCTCACTCCCAGTCTCCTTGGACATCTGCAAATTGATAGGCTGAGCAAGTCCCTCAATAAACCTCTTCACCCTCTCTCTCTCTCTCTCTCGGTAGGAAGCAGAAGAATAGCATGGCGGGCCAGATTCACAAAATGGGTTTTATAATGAGAAACAGATATACTGCCATGCTGGAGACGCTCAAACTGCCTGCGATACTCCTCTCTCAGTGTGATAGGGAGGAACTTCTCTGGGAAGATCTGAGAGAATTGGTAATAAGTAAGAGCAGGCGACCAAGATGGTCTGGTCAACATATAATCACTCCACCACTTCTAGACGGAACCCGTCATCTGAAATGCAGCAAAATCGACCACATTGGTCTCTACTATACCCATGTTTCACAGCATCTTATGACAACTGTTAAGATAATCCTGTGGGTCCTATGAAGGTGCACCACTGAAGTGAACTAGAAAGAGCTTAGTAAACCTGTCCAATCTCCATAAAGCCTCAGAAGACATGGCGGGTCCATCACCGGCCTGTGCCGCAACAACTTGCTAAACTACCCCAACTGACGGGGCTACTGGAGTCTAATACTAGGGAGCCATCTGCTCCGGAGTGTGAGTAGCGGGAGTCTGTGCTCCTCCCCAGTCCTGAGAGACGGCTGGTGTCATAGGAAATGTACTAGCCTGGTCCATACTATCCATAAGGCCCATCAAACTGACCAAAGCATTCTGAAGCACTGGGGTGGCGATGAACCCCTTCGAGACCTGAGCTGGTCCAACATGCACAATCTGGGCTGGAACCTCCTCATCAAAATTCACCTGAGACTCAACTGCTAGTGCTGCTGCTCGAGCTCTGGGCTAAGCTCTGCCATTTCCTTGACCTATGGCGCGGCCTTGGCCTCGACCTTTACCCCTCGTAGGAGCTGCCATTGGGGGCTCCGGCTGCTGTCCAGCTTAAGACGTAGCACGTGTTCTCGCCATTTGCGGAAGGACAAGAATAGAAGAGTTCAGTTAGCAATGATAGAATAAAATCGCACTGCATTACCTTTAGTGCATTAACACTCTCCCTTACCATATAACAATGAACAAGTAACAGCAGAGAGATAGAATGACAAGAACAAGCCTTACGTCAACAATGGTTTCATAATACCAATCTCACTTTTAGAATACTCAATTATCACAAAAAGCCCATAAACGTAGTAAGAACGATCAATTTAATAAGTAACTAGTCTAATCATGGATAACATGATCAAAGAAAGCAATAAATTACAAGGAACAAGTCCCACCCGCATGCTTTAACATGACAACAACGCATAAGTACTCGTCATGTCACATATACGATGTACCCGACATCTAAACAGGTAACAAATAGACAAACAAGTCATAATCCCTCAAGTCAAGGTTAACCACGGAACTTGCCTCACTCCAAGGATCAATTCAACGCTCAACCACAACTTTACCTTTCAAACATGCCTCCAAACCAATAGAATCTAGAAAATTACCAACCAAATGATTCAAATTAAGCCTTAGGAACTACCCACGACTGCAAATGATTCAATTTAGGTCATTATTGAAAAAGTCAATTCACGGGCCCGCTTGGTCCAAACCCGAAATTCGAACCAAAATCCGATTACCCATTCACCCCCGAGCCCGGTTATGTAACTTGTTTTAGAATCCGACCTCAATTTAGGGTCTAAATCCTATTTTTACAAAAACTCCTAATTCTACCCAAACCCCCAATTTCCACCATTAAAACACTAGATTTTAGGTTGAAATCTTAGGAAATGTAGTGAAATATTGAAAGAAAATGAATTAGAATCACTTACCAATAATTTGGGGAAGAAGGGTGCTTGGAAAATTGCCTCTAGGGTTTTCTTGTTTTGAAAATTTGAAGAATGAACAAAAATCCTGTAATTGGGACTGTTTTACCACTGGCGTCAAGTATTCATCGCGTTCGCGTGAAACGTGATGCGTTCACAAAGAGCAAAGCATGTTTGTCTTACGCGTTCGCGAAGGTTTAGCCCGCCTAACCTTCGCGTTCGCGAGACAGGACTTGCGTTCGCATAGAGTCACCCATGTTTCCCCCTCCCCCACCCTAATACACTACGCATTCTCGTGTGACTGGATGCATTCGTGTATAGCAGGCCCCCTAGTGCTTCGCGTTCACGACCGTTGTCTCGCGTCTGTGTAGAAGGAAAACCCACCCAGCCTAGTTCACACTTTGCCATCGCGGGAGTACCTTCGTGATCGCGAAGAAGGAAACCAGATGACATTTGAACTTAGGAAAGACACCAGATTTTCTAAGTCTAAAACCTTCCGTAGGCTATACGAAACTCACCGAGCCGTCGGAGCTCCAAACCAAATATGCACACAAGTCCAAAAACCTCATACGAAACTAGAACTACGAATCGGATACCAAAATTAATGAAATTTTCAAGAAACTTTAAAACTTATATTTCACAACCGGACGTCCGAATCACAGCAAACCAACTCCGTTTCTCACCAAATTTTACGGACAATTCATAAATATAGCAATGAACCTATAGCGGGTCTCGAAACCAAAATACGGTCCCGGTGTCAATAAATTCAAACATCGGTCAATTCTTTAAAACCATTAAACTTTTAATTTTCGACAAAAATCAATAACTCGAGCTAGGGACCTCCGAATTCGATTCGGTACATACACCCAGGTCCCAAATCATGATACGGACCCACCGGGACTTTTAAAATAGTTATCTGAATTCGTTTGCTCAAAACGTTGATCGAAATCAACTCAAATGAATTTTTAGGGCAAAATTTCATATTTTATTAATTTTTAACATAAAAGCCTTCCAGAAAAATACTCGGCCTGCGCATGCAAATTGAGAAAGGCTTAAAGAAGCTACTAAAGGCTTCGAAACACAGAATTAGATTCTAAAACTTTAGATGACCTATCCAATCATCACACGAAGGCTATGATTTTCCTTCGTCATCAAATGGATGAAGGATTGAAAGTTGAATATCTGACAATGAAAGATCCACTTGAATTGCGGACTGGTTTGAAGGAGAGGTATCACCACCTTGAGGAAACGGTATTACCTAGGGCTCATTTTGAGTGGATACACTTACGATTGCAAGATTTTAAGACCGTAAACGAGTATAACTCTGCTTTATTTAGAATAACTTCCTAATTAAAATTATGTGGGAAAGCTATAAATGATGAGACTTTTTGTAAAAGACTCTTACGACTTTTCATGCCTCAAATATGGTGTTACAACAATAATACCGTGAAAGGGGTTTCAGAAAATATTCTGAGTTGATCTCATGCCTTCTGGTGGCTGAGCAACATAATATTCTTTTGATGAAAAATCATGAGGCCTGGCTTACTGGATCCGCTCTATTTATTGAAGCAAATGTGCTAGCAACACGTGATAAGTTTGAAAGAAAACAAAATAATTATCGGGGCCATATGAATGTACGTGGGCGTGACTAGAGACGATATAATAATCTACATCATGGTGGTCGTTATACACGGGAGAACAATATAGGTTCTCAAAATAATCCTTCAAGAGACAAAGGCAATAATTGTCATCTATGTGGTTGAAAGGTCACTGGAAACTTGAATATTGTACGCCTGAATATTTTTTCAGGCTTTATCAAAACTCCACCAAAAGAAAGACCAATAGTGTTAGAACCTATTCTGCTAGTGCCCCGGTGGAGTCACACTTGACCTTTCAAAATGATTCTGAGGCAAGGCCTTCAAAGAAATATGATGATAATGCTGAGGCAAATCATGCTTTTAAAGGTGATGATTTGAATACCTCGATGATATTACTCATTTGGAAGCTGGAGACTTCTTTGGGGATCAAAACTGAAGTTTGTTCCTTTACTGGGGAATACAATTATGTTGTTGCTTTTATTTCTCTATTTTAAATTGTCTCGTTCTTTAAGTTGTTTTAATTTTCAAGTACCTTAAGTTATCTTATAGTGTTGTTTGTTTTTCATATTTCTTATGATGTACTTTTGTTTTATGAAGAAAATAAGTTCCCCGGTTTTCAGTCGGATCCAAGATGAGTAATGAAGATATATGCCTTCTGGATAGTGCTACAACTCACACTATACTAAGAGAAAAGAAATATTTCTCTTATTTGGTTATGAAAAAGGCATATGTGAATACAATATCAGGTAGTAATAAATTAATTGAGGGCTCTAGAAGAGCGGCTTTATTACTACCTGGTGGAACAATATTGGCTATAAATAATGCCTTGTATTGTAGTAAGTGTCAAAGAAATTTGTTGAGTTTCAAAACTATTCACCAAAATAGCTACCATGTGGAGACTGCCAATGAAGAAAACGTTGAATACCTTTATATTACTATAATAAAAGCGGAAAAAAGATGTTACATGAAAATTTACCTGCATTTTCCTCTGGCTTGTACCACACAAGTATTAGTGTGGTTGAATCACATACTATAGTAAATAAGAAGTTTATTGGTTCTAATGATTTTATTATTTGGCATGATCGGTTGGGCCATCCCGGTTCTAATATAATGCACAAAATAATTGAGAATTCATATGGGTGCACATTGAAGAACATAAGATTCTTCAATCTAAAGAATTCTCTTGTGCTGTTTTTTCTCAAGGAAAATTGGTTATTAGACCATCAACATCTAAGGTTGGGATTAATTGAATCCCCTGCATTTCTGGAACGTATCCAAGGTAATATATGTGGGCCATACACCCTCCATGTGGACCATTCAAGTATTATATGGTTATGGCAGATATATCTACAAGATGGTCACATGTGTGCTTGTTATCAACTTGCAATATGGCATTTTGCAAGATTGTTGGCGCAAATAATAAGGTTAAGAGCACAATTTCCAGATTACGCAATTAAGACAATTTGTCTTGATAATGCTGGTGAGTTTACATCCCAGGCCTTTAATGACTATTATATATCAATTGGAATATCAATTGAGTATCTAGTTGCTCATGTTCATACTCAAAATAGTCTAGGCAAAATCATTGATCAAACGTCTTTAATTGATTGCTAGACCAATGCTTATGAGAACACCACTTCCCATTTCAATATAGGGTCATGATATTTTGCATGCAGCAGCAGTTGTGCGGATAAGGCCCACAAGTTATCATAAAAGTCTCCCCCTTACAATTGGCTTTTGGTCAGGAGCCAAATATTTCCATCTAAGAATTTTTGGCTGTGCGGTTTGTGTTCCAATTGCTCCACCACAATGCACAAATATGGATCCCAAAAGAAGGTTGGGGATATATGTTGGGTATGAATATCCTTCTATTATAAAATATTTGGAACCTATGACTAGAGATTTATTTACGACATTGCTGATTGCCATTTTGATGAATCAGTATACCCAACATTAGGGGGATAAAATAAGCAACTGAAAAAGGAGATAGATTGGACTGCATTATAACTATCTCATTTGGATCTTCGAACAAATAAATGTGAACAACTTCGCAAAGGCCAGATGCATGTCTTAGTGCATTGATTATATGAAGTATACTAAGTGAATACAAGGTTTTCGCAAAGGCTTGGCATTGATTATATGAAGATATATTCTCATGTAGTAGATGTTATCACCTTCAGGTATCTCATAAATATGGAAGTGCATGAAAAACTTGTATGGATCATTAGACAACAAAATTTTTATAAAAATACCTAAGGGATTTAAAGTGTCTGAAGCATATAAAATTTTTCGCGAAACTTGTTCAATAAAGCTTAAGAAATCCTTATACGGATTGAAACAATCAGGCCGCATGTGGTACAATCGCCTGAGTGAATACCTGTTGAAAGAAGGGTACAAGAATGATCCAATTTGTCCTTGTGACTTTATAAAAAGATCTGGATCTGAATTTGTTATAATCGCCGTGTATGTTGATGATTTAAATATCCTTGAAACTCTTGGGGAGCTTCCAAAAACAGTAGACTGTTTGAAGAAAGAATTTGAAATGAAAGATCTTGGAAAGATAAGATTTTGTGTTGGTCTACAAATTGAGTATATGAAAGATGGAATATTTGTCCATCAATCAACATACACCAAAAATATTTTAAAGCGATTCTATATGGATAAAGCACATCCATTGAGTACCACGGCGGTTGTGAGATCACTTGATATAAATAAAGATCCATTCCGAGCTCACGAAAATGATAAAGAGCTTCTTGGTGCCGAAGTACCATATCTTAGTGCAATTGGGGAGTTTAATGTATCTTGCCAACGATTCCCGACCAAATATAGCTTTCTCAGTAAGCTTGTTGGCAAGATTTAGTTCTTCCCCAACACAAAGACACTGGAATAATATTAAGCATATATTCAGATACCTCCAAGGGATAATTGATATGGTTTTATTTTATTCAGATGGATCCAATTCATCACTGATTGGTTATACAGATGCATAATATTTATCTGATCCACATATGGGTCGATCTCAGACGGGCTATTTATTTACAAGTAGAGGTACACCAATATCATGGCGTTCAACGAAACAGATTATTATTGCTACTTCTTCAAATCATGTAGAGATAATAGCCAGACGAAGTAAGTCAAAAATGCATTTGGTTGAGATCGATAACTCAACACATTCAGGAAATATGTGGTCTCTCTTCGAAAGGCAATATTCCAACAATGTCGTATGAAGACAATGCTTCATGCATAGCTCAACTGAAAGGAGGATACATCAAAGGAGATAGAACAAAATACATTTCACCGAAATTTATTTTCACTCATGATCTTTAAAAGAATGGTGAAATAGACGTTCAACAAGTTCGTTCAAGTGATAGTTTTGGCGGATCTGTTCACTAAAGCATTACCAACCTCAATATTTGAGAAGCTGATATACAAGATTGGAATGCATCGTCTTCGATAAATTAAGTGATGTTTTCATCAAGGGGAGTAATTACGCACTGCGCTCTTTTTTCCTTAATCAAGATTTTGTCCCACTGGATTTTCCTGGTAAGGTTTTTACGGGCAGCAAGTAATGCATATTACATATTAATATGTACTATTTTGTGTAAAATCTTAGTAAAGCTTATTTATTTTACATGGAAATCCGGGGGGGGGGGGTGTTGTAAATAGTTTACGGAGTGGATATCCATGCTGCTGTGGACACCCATTTCCTTCACTGTTTGATGTTGAGTATTTTCATTCCTCTTACTATTTGTGAATAGAAAGTTTAATTTTTAGGTTTATAAATAGACTTGTATCTGATGGGTAAAGACACGCCAAAGTAAAAGAAAAAAAGAGTTCTTTCTTTTTTCTGTCTCTTCTTATTTATATTTTACTGAATTGCTTTTATCTTATAACATTTTGCCCTTTCTTATTACGTTGTTGAGTTAAAAGAAGGGAAATCTATACTAGATACCCATACAACCCAAAATAATTACCCGTAATTAACCATATGAAATTTTATTACAAAAACTACCTACTCGGCCGAAACATTTTACCTAGCCTACCTATTCTCTTTTGCCTTTTGATTTGTTTTCTCAGATCTAGTGGAACACATTCCCTTTCCTCTTTGAAGTGAAAATTATCAGAGCTTTTTCTTTTAATATACTATGAAATCCAGTTGACCCCGTTATTTTCCATGTAATCTCATCACTTTTCTGTCAAAATCTCATGCTTGCTCGGATTTTACACTTTGTGTTGTTTGCTGAAATTAAAATTTTACAGATTTTCTTAGTCTTTTTTTCAAAATTCCAAATTTATGATTTCTCAACTTGAAGATTCTAATATTATATTTGAAGTGGGTGTATATTGTGTAACGACCCGACCGATCGTTTTTCATTATCGGACCCCGTTCCCCTAAATAAAACTTCCCATAATGGCTTATTGTGATTTATGACTTGCGGGGGGGGGGGGGGNAGAAGTGTTTAGAGCAGTAAAGGAACACTTAGTTCCTTAAGGTTGGTCTTTTTGGCCAAGTTTGACTTCGGTCAACATTTTGAGTAAACGACCTTGTAATTGAGTTTCGACGGTTCTGGTAGCTTCATATGATGATTTCGGACTTGGGCGTATTCGGAATGGGTTTTGGATGACCTGGGAGCGTTTCGACGCCCAATATCGAAATAAGAGTTTTCTTAAGTTCATATTGTGATTTGGGACGTGTTTTTATGTGATCGAGGTCCGAATAGAATTTCGAGATCGGGAATAGTTCCGTTATATCATTTGCGACTTGCTTGCAAAATTTGGTGTCATTCCGAGTAGTATAGGTCAGTTCGGTGCATTGATATCGAATTCAAGAACTTGAAGTTCTTAAGTTTTGATTCTAGGGGTTTTGAGGTGTGATTTTGAGTTTTTGCGTTGTTTTGACTGTTCCGAAGGCTCAAGCGAGTCCGTATTATGATTTGGGACTTGTTGGTATATTTGGACGGGGGCTCGGGTGGGCCCGAGTGCCTCTCGGGTACCAAACAAGGCCAAAAACCAACTGAAACAGTTGTTGGTGCACCTGATCTGGTGTGACCGCAGGTGCGGTTGCTCAGTCGCAGGTGCGGGACCTCTCCTGCGGTCCCAACCTCACAGGTGCGACCCCCAGGTGGGATGCCTAGTTCTCGCAGGTGCGGGCCCTTTCTCGCAGGTGCGGACTCTTGCCCGTAGGTGCGAGCCCAGGCCCTTGTCCCATTTTTCGCAGGTGCGAGCTATTGCTCGCAGGTGCGGTCCTTGAGCCGCAGGTGTGGAACCACTGTAGGTAGTGTGTTCTTTTAAAACACGGGAAATGTTCATTTCTCCATTTTTCTTCAACCATTGTCGACCTAGAGAGTTTGGGAAAGAGCCAATCCACCTAGCTACTGATAAGGTAAGAAAATTCTACCCTAGTATTAGTTTAATACATGAATTACTAGTTAAATTAACTACTTAATTAGTGAAAATCAAGGAATTGGGTAGTAACCTAGGGCTTTCAAGAATTTAGAGAAATTCCCGTGAATTGGATATGAAACCATACAAAAATCATATATTAACGATCTTTAGGTTATGTATGAGCGTTTCCTTCGAGAATTTTCGGAATCCGAGCGTGCGGGCCTGGGGTGGATTTTGGGATTTCTTCAAGAATGATAAATTGACTAAATAAGTAGGAGAATTCCATGCTTTGAGTATAATTTGATATATTTACGTAACGTTTGATTAGTTTTGAGTCCTTGGGAGGCGAGTTTGGAGTTTCGGGCGCGTTCTTGGTCCGGGAAGTAGATTCGGCACGAGATGAATCTCCTTTCTGACCTCGTAAGAGGGAATTATCCCCATAGGTGATTTAAATGCTATGTGTGATATTTGTGGGGGGCTACGTACGTACAAAGTGACGAGAGTCCATACATAGCGGCTATTATTATTATTATGTCCGGGTAGTTAGGCCCACATCATGCCTTGTGTTCTTCCTCGTAATGAATTATATGTTATGAATTCATGTGATATGTAGCATTGGGTCCCTGAGATTTATGGAATTTGATAATTTTAAGGAGTTGATTATGGAAAGTAATTTTAAAAGAATATTGTGTGTGCATGTGACCGCTTCGCAATTTACATTTCGCGCGGAGTGTGATTTCCCCCACTCTCATGGGAGCGGGTCGTACGCCACAGAGGATCGAAAAATGCACTTATGGTTCGGGCTGTTCGACCCTCAGAAGTGCATACATATGATTATTTTATGGCAAATATACACTTATGGTTCGGGTCGTTCGACCCTCGGCAATGCACATACATGATTATTTTTATGGCTCAGGCCGGTTGTCCTTATCCTGTATGCGCATGATAAATCGTTACTGAATCCATGCATATTGATTTGACAGATATTTGAGGGCGCCATCACGACCTGAGTTAGGATTTTGGGTCGTGACAACATGATATCAGAGCTGTAGGTTCACATAGGTCACACAAGTCACGGGCAAACCTAGTAGAGTCCCGTGGATCGATACAGAGACGTCTGTATTTATCTTTGGGAGGCTATAGAGTGTTAAGAAATATCTCTCTATTCACATTGTATCGTGCAGTCGATGGTTTATTAAAACTCATTCTTCTATTCTCTCGCAGATGGTGAGGACGCGCACATCCGATGTTTCAGACCCGGGAGATGCGGCTACCCCCACCGTCCGAGGTTGTGGCAGAGGCTGGGGGAGGGCACCGGCCCAATGTAGGGGACGAGGGTGTCCCAGAGCTATTCCAGTTGCACCACCACCAGCGAATCCTATCATAGAAGAGCAGGACGAGGTGCCCCCAACAGATCCTGCTCGAGTAGACTTCATGACGGCGCTAGGCTTCCAGGAGGTCATGGGCCGTATGATGAGATTTATGGATACTATGTCCCAGGATGGTTTATTTCCAGCAAATCCTGCCGCTTCTCAGGCGGGAGGGGGAGTCCAGACCCCTACTGCCCAGGCTGCAGGCCAGACAGCAGCATTACATCATTACCCGGGTACATTGCCTGTGGGTGGGGTCCAGCCTGCAGCAGCAGCACCTGAGCCCAAACCAGCTGCGGACGGCGATCCGAAGAAGTTATTGGACACATGGATTCGATTGCACCCTCTAGTCTTCGGGGGTGAGCGAGGCGAGGATGCCCAGGATTTCATTGACAGATGTAGGGACAGACTGCACAACATGAGGATACTAGAGTCCCATGGAGTGGATTTCACTACCTTCTAGTTGGAGGGCAGAGCTCGTAGGTGGTGGCAGTTCTATATTCTCAGTAGGCCAGCAGATTCTCCTCCTGTCACTTGGGAGCAGTTCACGTAGATGTTTCTAGATAGATATATCCCATCCTCTAAGAGGGAAGAGCTGTTGTATCAGTTTGAGCAGCTAGAGCAGGGATAGATGTTAGTGACAGATTTTCAGAGTTGTCTCACCATGCACTCATGATACTACCTACTGATGCCGAGAGGGTGCGTAGATTTGTGGCTGGGTTGCATCCAGGTATTAGGCCCACCATGGCCCGAGAGGTGGATATGGGTACTCCTTATCAACTCGTGGTAGAGATTGCTCGCAGGATCGAGGGGTATCGGTCGAGGAGCAGGGAGCAGGGGCAGCAGGACAAGAGGGCTAGATTCTCCGGAGATTTCAGAGGTGCCCCAGTTAGGGCAGAGGTCAGTTTATCAGTAGTCAGCCCAGCAGGCCTTCATATTCAGCACCTCCACCACCTCCCCGAGGTGTTCTAGCGAGGCCTCATTTCAGCTCCATTCCAGAGCATTCCTACCTTCCTCCA
Source organism: Nicotiana paniculata (assembly GCA_005239505.1). Classification (NCBI taxonomy): domain Eukaryota; kingdom Viridiplantae; phylum Streptophyta; class Magnoliopsida; order Solanales; family Solanaceae; genus Nicotiana; species Nicotiana paniculata. The sequence continues at coordinate 63,471 of ML354587.1, forward strand.
ACCATTCAGAGTTCACCCAGTGGTTATCCCAGTCATCCGAGATCCTCCAGCCCCTACTCTAGTGCTATGCCATAGGGCTGACATCGCTCTCTGGCCATTCAGGGTCCTTCTTCGGGGCATCAGGCTATGGTATATGGAGGTTGTTACGAGTGTGGGGAGACAATTCATATGAGGAGGCATTGTCCCAGGTTTCGGGTCAAGGCAGTGCAGCAGGGTTATCATCTGATGGGTCCAGCACCAGCAATCTGGCCACCTAGAGATGGAGGACAGGTCGGCAAGGGTCGTCCTAGAGGTGGAGGCCAGTCAAGGGGAGGTCAGCCAGCTCCTGTTCACTCTGGTGGAGCTCAGTCTTCCGGTGCTCCATCTAGATTTTATGACATTCCGACCAGATCAGATGCAGTGGCCTCAGACGCCGTGATCACATGTATTATCTCAATATGTGGTAGAGAGGCTTCAGTATTATTTGATCCAGGATCCACCTATTCATATGTTTCAGCATTATTTGCTCATTTTCTAGATGCTCCTCGTGATTCCTTGGGTTCTCCTATATATGTGTCCGCTCATTTAGGCGATTCTGTGGTGGTAGATCGGATCTATCGGTCTTGTGTGATCACATTCTGTCGATTCGAGACCAGAGCGGACCTTTTATTTCTTAACATGGTCGATTTTGAGGTGATTCTAGGCATGGAGTGGCAATCTCCTTATCATGCTGTGCTAGATTCCATGCCAAGACAGTTACTTTATCCATGCCCGAGTCGCCTAGGATGGAATGGAGAGGTTCCTCAGTTAGTGCAGCCAGCCGGGTTATTTCATTCCTGAAGGCTCGACATATGGTCGAGAAGGGTTGTCTAGCCTATCTTGCTTATGTGCGGGACACCACCGTGGAGTCTCCGACGATTGATTCAGTGCTAGTTGTTCGAGAGTTTGCTGATGTATTTCCTTCAGACCTTTCGGGCATGCCTCCGGATCGTGATATTGATTTCTGCATTGATGTAGCTCCAGGCACTCAGCTTATTTCCATTCCCTCGTACCGTATGGCTCCGAAGAAGTTGAAGGATCAGCTTGAGGAGTTTTTGGCTAAGGGGTTTATCAGACCGAGTGTATCTCTGTGGGGTGCTCTAGTCCTATTTATGCAGAAGAAGGATGGGTCTATGCGGATGTGTATTGATTACCGCCAGTTGAACAAGGTCACCATTAACAACAAGTATCCTTTTCCGCGCATCGATGATTTGTTTGACCAGCTGCAGGGTGCTAAGGTGTTTTATAAGATTAATTTGAGGTCGGGATGTAATCAGTTGAAGATTCGGGCCTCAAATGTTCCGAAGACTGCTTTCCGTACGAGATATGGCCACTATGAGTTCCTGGTGATGTCCTTTGGCTTGACTAATGCCCCAGCAGCATTCATGGACCTGATGAATATGGTGTTCAGGCCGTATACTGATTCCTTTGTCATTGTCTTTATTGATGACATCATGATTTACTCACGTAGCCTGGGGGAGCACGAGCAGCATTTGAGAGTTGTGCTCCAGACTTTGCGGGAACAAAAGCTATATGCTAAGTTCTCCAAGTGTGAGTTCTGGTTGGATTCTATAGAATTCTTGGGGCATGTGGTATTCGGAGAGGGTATCAAGGTTGATCCTCAAAAGATCGAGGCAGTTCAGAGTTGGTCGCGTCCTACTTCAGCTACAGAGATCAGGAGCTTTTTGGGCCTAGCAGGCTATTATCGCTAATTTGTGGAGGGGTTTTCTTCGATTGCAGCTCCATTGACTAGATTTAATCATAAGAATGCCCCGTTTCGGTGGTCTGACGAGTGTGACGCGAGCTTTCAGAAGCTCAGGCGGCATTGACTTCAGCACCAGTTCTGGTATTGCCTTCCGGTTCTGGGATGTACACAGTATATTGCGACGCTTCACGTGTTGGCTTGGGGTGTGTGTGGATGCAGGAAGGGAGAGCTATTGCTTATGCTTTGCGCCTGCTGAAGGTTCATGAGAAGAATTACCATGTACACGATTTGGAGTTGGCGGCGATTGTTCATGCTCTTAAGATTTGGAGGCACTACTTGTATGGGGTGTCCTGTGAGGTTTATACAGACCACCACAACTTGCAGCACTTGTTCAAGCAGAGAGATCTTAATTTGAGGCAACGTAAATGGCTTGAGTTGTTGAAGGATTATGATATCACCATTCTTTATCATCCGGACAAGGCAAATATGGTAGCAGATGCCTTGAGCAGGAATGCATAGAGTATGGGTAGTTTGGCTTATATTGCAGCAGAGGAGAGACCTCTAGCCTTGGACATTCAGTCCTTGGCTAATCACCTGGTGAGCTTAGACCTTTCAAATCCTCGTCGAGTTTTAGCACATGTGGTTGCTCAGTCTTCGTTATTGGGGGAGATTAAGGCCCGACAGTTTGATGATCCGTGCTTAGCAGAGCTTCGGGAGACAATGGTAAAGGGTGGTTCCAAGGAGGTTACTATTGGCGAGGATGGTGTTCTGCGACTTCAGGGCCGTTTATGTGTTCCTAATGCTGATGGACTGAGGGAGAGGCTTCTAGAGGAGGCACACAGTTCTCGGTATTCTGTTCATCCTGGTGCTACGAAGATGTATCGTAATTTGAAGCAGCATTACTAGTGGAGGCGGATGAAGAGGGACATTGTGGAGTATGTGACTAGGTGTCTTAATTGCCAGCAGGTGAAGTATGAGCATCGGAGGCCAGGAGGCCTACTTTAGCAGATGCCCATTCCTGAGTAGAAGTGGGAGGGCATCACTATGAACTTCGTGGTTGGGTTGCCTCGGACTTTGCGGAAGGTTGACACGGTTTGGGTCATTGTGGATAGGTTGACCAAATCGGCGCATTTCATTCCAGTAGCTACTACATATACTTCTGAGAGGCTAGCCCAGATCTACATTCGGGAGATAGTCCGGTAGCACGACATGCCAGTATCCATTATATCAGATCGAGGTCCTCAATTCACCTCACACTTCTGGAGAGCAATGCACAGTGGGTTAGGCACCCAGATAGACCTCAACATAACATTTCACCCTCAAACTGATGGCCAGTCGGAGCGTACAGTTCAGATATTGGAGGACATGCTCAGGGCATGTGTGATTGACTTTGGAGGTCAGTGGGACCAGTTCTTGCCTTTGACTGAGTTTTCTTACAATAATAGTTATCAATCCAACATCGAGATGGCTCCATTTGAGGCTTTGTATGGTCGGCGATGTCGTTCTCCTATCTGGTGGTTTGAGCCTGGCGAGGCTAAGTTATATGGCACCGACCTGGTGAGGGATGCTTTGGAGAGGGTGAAGTTGATTCAGGAGAGGCTTCGCACAGCACAGTCCAGACAGAAGAGTTACGCGGATCAGAGGGCGCGTGATGTATCATTTATGGGGGGAGACAAGGTTCTGTTTCAAGTCTCGCCGATGAAGGATATTATGAGGTTCGGTAAGAAGGGCAAGCTGAGCCCGAGGTTTATAGGTCCCTTAGAGGTGTTGAGGCGTGTTGGGGAGGTTGCTTATGAGCTAGCTTTACCTCCCAGTTTATCAGGAGTTCATCCGGTCTTTCATGTATCCATTCTCCGGCGGTACCACGCCGACTTCTCTCACGTGGTTGATTTCAGCACTATTCAGTTGGATGAGAGGTTGGGCTACGAGGAGGAGCCAGTTGCTATCATTGACAGATAGGATCGCCAGTTGAGATCCAAGAGAGTTTCTGCGGTGAAGGTCCAGTGGAGGGGCCAACCAGTCGAGGAAGCGACATGGGAGTCCGAGGACATGCGGAGCAGATTTCCGCACTTATTCAGCACTTCAGGTATGATTCTAGACCCGTTCGAGGATGAACATTTGTTTAAGAGGTGGATAATGTAACGAACCAACCGGATATTTTGCGTTATCGGACCCCGTTCCCCTAAATCCCATAGCGGCTTACTGTGGTTTATGACTTGCGGGAGGCAGGTGGTTCAGGATTCGGAAGTGTTTAGAGCAGTAAAGGAACACTTAGTTCCTTAAGGTTGGCCTTTTTGGCCAAGTTTGACTTCGGTCAATATTTTGAGTAAACGACCTCGGAATCGAGTTTCGACGGTTTCGGTATATTCGTATGATGATTTTGGACTTGGGCGTATGTTCAGAATGGGTTTTGGATGACCCTGGAGCGTTTCGGCGCCCAATATCGAAATAAGAGTTTCCTTAAGTTCATATTGTGGTTTGAGACGCGTTTTTGTGTTATCGAGGTCCGAACGGAAGTTTGAGACTGTGAATAGTTATGTTATGTCATTTATGACTTGCCTACAAAATTTGGTGTCATTCCGAGTAGTATAGGTCGGTTCAGCGCATTGATATCGAATTCAAGAACTTGAAGTTCTTAAGTTTTTATTCTGGGGGTTTTGAGGTGTGATTTTGAGTTTTTGCGTTGTTTTGAGTGTTCCGAAGGCTCGAGCGAGTCCGTATTATGATTTGGGACTTGTTGGTATATTTGGACGGGGGCTCGGGTGGGCAGGGTGCCTCTCAGGCACCAAATAAGGCCAAAAACCAGCTGAAACAGTTGTTGGTGCACATGATCTGGTGTGACCGGAGGTGCGGTTGCCCAGTCGCAGGTGCGGGGCCGCTCCTGCGGTCCCAGCCTCGCAGGTGCGACCCCCAAGTGGGCTTCCCAGTTCTCACAGGTGCGGGCCCTTTCCCGCAGGTGCGGACTCCTGCCCACAGGTGCGAGCCCAGGCCCTTGTCCCATTTTCCGCAGGTGCGGAACCACTGTAGGCAGTTTGTTCTTTTAAAACACAGGAAATGTTCATTTTCTCCATTTTTCTTCCACCATTGTCGACCTAGAGAGCTTGGGAAAGAGCCAATCCACCTAGCTACTGATAAGGTAAGTAAATTCTACCCTAGTATTAATTTAATACATGAATTACTAGTTAAATTAACTACTTAATTAGTGAAAATCAAGGAATTGGGTAGTAACCTAGGGTTTTCAAGAATTTAGAGAAATTCCCGTGAATTGGCTATGAAATCATACAAAAATCATATATTAACGATCTTTAGGTTATGGGTGAGTGTTTCCTTCGAGAATTTTCAGAATCCGAGCATGCGGGCCCGGGGGTGGATTTTGGGATTTCTTCAAGAATGATGAATTGACTAAATAAGTAGGAGAATTCCATGCTTTGAGTATAATTTGATATATTTACGTAACATTTGATTAGTTTCGAGTCCTTGGGAGGCGAGTTTGGAGTTTCGGGCGCGTTCTTGGACCGGGAAGTAGATCCGACACGAGGTGAATCTCCTTTCTAACCTCGTAAGAGGGAATTGTCCCCATAGGTGATTTAAATGCTATGTGTGATGTTTGTGGGGGGATACGTACGTACAAAATGACGAGAGTCGTACGTAACGTCTATTATTATTATGTCCGGGTAGTTAAGCCCACATCATGCCTTGTGTTCTTCCTCGTAATAAATTATATGTTATGAATTCATGTGATATGTAGCATTGGTTCTCTGAGATTTATGGAATTTGATAATTTGAAGGATTTGATTATGGAAAGTAATTTTAAAAGAATATTGTGTGTGCATGTGACCGCGTCGCAATTTACATTCCGCGAGCGGAGTGTGATTTCCCTCACTCTCATGGGAGCGGGTCGTACGCCACGGCGGATTGAAAGATGCACTTATGGTTCGGGCCGTTCGACCCTCGGCAGTGCATAGATATGATTATTTTATGGCAAAGATGCACTTATGGTTCAAGCCATTCGACCCTCGGCAGTGCACAAACATGATTATTTTTATGGCTCAAGCCGGTTGTCCTTATCCCGTATCCGCATGATAAATTTTTACTGAATTCATGAATATTGATTTGACAGATATTTGAGGGAAGATGGAGCAATAATTATTTATTTACTCCCAGTATTTACTTGGATTTCAGTGCCTTATATATTTGCTGCTTTACTACCTTTACGCGCCTACCGTTTTCATCATATTCTGTTAAATTATATTATTGGACCTTAGTGAGTGTCAAGTCGACCTCTCGTCACTAATTTTTCGAGATTAGACGGGATACTCACTAGGTACATATCTATTTATGTACTCATGCTACGCTTCTGTACTTAATTATACATGTTCTGAGGCTGGTGCATCTGGTTACCAGACCGGAGCTCGATTATGATTATAGTTGGACCTGACTTCACAGTGAGCTGCTTCTCCTGACGATCCTCGGCAACACCATGGAGTTTCTTTTGCTTATTTCCCGTCTATTTCTTTCAGACAATGGGACTGTATATTATATCTTTTGTATATTCTGTTAGTATGCCCGTATGACTTGTGACACTAGTTCCTGGCAAACACGTGGTAGTTATTATGGATTATGGGTCTGTATATATATTGGATCACGCCTCCTTATGACCGCTTTTGATTAAAACTGGCTAATTATCCTTTTCGATTTATGTTTTCAGCTTTAAAACTTGGTATATGTTGAAATGTTTAATCAAATAAGAAAGAACCTTTAGTAAATTGAGTGTTGGCTTGCCCGACCCCGCTGTTGGGCGCCATCATGACATGAGTTAAGATTTTGGGTCGTGACATATTGCTTATAATACCCTTCGAGTAAGCTTCCCAAATCTGAATTTCCATGTGTATTTGAATATCTACCATTGTTGGGCTTGACGCTCTTGAATTTAAAATTTTTATTTTGAAGATTTCTTGTTTGATTCAAAGTGGGTGTTATTTAATATTGCTTACAGTATCATCTGGGAGTTCATACTGAAATTTGTTCGCATTTGGAGCTGATTTGAGGTGATTGAGATCGAGTTTTTCAGCTGAAAATCGAAGAAGAATATAGTTACCCAACAATATACATTTACGGTATAAAATATGTTGTAGGAGTATATAGCTATATTGAAACAATATAGTGTTATAGTTTACAATATATGCAACGGTATATTGTAATAATCGAAGAAGAACATGGTTACCTAACAGTATATCGCTTGAGTATACAATATACTGTAGGAGTATATAGCTATACTGCAATAGTATACTGTTATAGTATACAATATACTGTAATGGTATATTGTAATAATATGCAATATACTGCAACGGTATGTTGTAATATATACAATATACCACTTCGATCGTTATTTTATTGAATCATCTAGGTGCTATTGTGCAAAGTTAAAGTCATGAGTTATAGCAAAATTATACTGTTATAGTATACTATTTAATATAATAGATACAGTAATAAATAAGTCATTTTGTATTTTTTTTTTAAATTTTCCAACTAGGTCCTTGTAAATATTCTTTTAAATAAATTTTTTTGATGGAGTTCCATGAAAATAATAGGAAAAAATCTCACTTTGTAGTTCTTTTGATTCGGTTTGTACTGAGTCATGTTCGAAATATTGATTGAAGGCTATGACTAAATTTGGGTAAAGTTGGTGGGTATTTTTGGAGTAGATTTTTGGAAATTCGGCCAAAATTAAGTTGAACTGGCAAAGAAGACAAAGTTATATTGTATACCAACATGTTATACTATATGTTATATTGGTATATAATAATTAATTCAAAAGTATATAATTAATTATAACAATATACTACTAATTTTCTTGAGAGAATGAACTAGTATTGTATGATACCCTGAAAGTATATAATATATATCATATGGGTATCACAGAGTACTAACAACTTTTTTTTTTGAAAGAATGAACTAGTTATCTATTATATTATACCATGTCAACATATGATATATACCAAATTGGTATGGTAGGAGATTGTGTGTCTTTCTGGAAGGAATGAATCATACATCTATAATACCCTATCAGTATATGATATATACCATGTGGGTATGATAGAGGACTGAATGAACCAGACCTCTATGATACTATGTTAGTATATAATATATACCATGTGGGTATCATAGAGGACTAATGAGTATTTTGTTTGTTGAAAAAATTACTAGTCCTCTATGATATCCTGTCAGTATATGGCATATACCATATGGGTATCATAGTATATTGCAATAATATACATTCAACTATTTCTAATATATTATTTTTAGTATAATATATGCTACAATAAATTATTTTCTAATAATTAATATAAAATAAGGGTACTATATCAGTTATCTTTTGTTGATATAGTGAAAAAAATAAAGAAAAAAATAAAGAAGGAACAAAGCAGCAAAAAAGATGTGCATAATTACATTATGGAAAAATAATTAAAAGATAATAATAAATGAAAGAAAAAAATAAAAAAAGGAAAAAAGAAAAAAGAGAGAAAAGAAAACAAGTATAATGTATATTCCTATAACTGATCTACATAATAAGATCTACAGAAAAAAGAAAATAAGAGAAAGTAAGACAAAGATATATTATATCAGTTATATTAAAAAAAAGAAGGTGAACGAGTATTTACTATATTACTTATTTTTTTATTATTGCACAAAAGAAAAAATAATAAAGAAAATGAGCAAAAAAAGTGAATACAATTAGATTATGCAGAAAAAGGAAATAAGATTTAAGTAAAATTAGAAAAGGTACAAGAAATAAAGAAAATGAACAAAAAGAAAAAAGGAGTCAAAATTGAGTATGAAATCAAATTATGGAAAAAGAAAATAAAAAATAATATGACTAAAAAATAAACATAAAAGGAGAAAAAAAAAACAAAGAATAAAGAAAATGAGAAAAAAGAAAAAGAGAAAAAGAGACAATTACCCACAAACCTACAAGGGATATGAAAGGTAATTAATTTAATGAATAAAAAAAAAAAAAGGTAAGCAAGAGTAATTAATTTAATTTGTATAGGTAAAACTATAAAATTCCCTTAAAAGAAAACAAGAACATAGCCACGGACACATAACACTAATTTAAGATAGAAAAGAAAAAAACAAAATTAAAAAATGGACAAAAGAAAAAACAAAACTTTACCAATTTCCCATCACTTTTACTTTCTGTTTCTCTTCTGGGTTAACCCTCAATGGTGAATATATGAAAATCTTGCCACTTTTCCCGCAATATTAAAGCTGATGTCTCTGTTCAGACTTTGCATTTCTTTATCCAAAAAATTCCAAATGAACATTAGGACATAGCTGCACAATTTCGTCACAGTCCACTGAAAAGCTGCGACTCCTTTTCAAGTTTCACATATCAAATTATTGAAACCCCTAACTTGAATTTTTGAAGTTTCAATTTTTATCAATTGCAAAAGTAGAAAAGGTTACTTTTGTCCACTTAAACTACGTTCTTTCAACTGCTGGCTATGAAAGTCCGTCCAGTGAAGCCTCACTTTTTCAAGCCAATTCAACCAGGTTTCAAGCAGGGTCTGGTGAGTTATTAACCCCTTTAGTTATTATTTCATCTTTCCTTTCCTCTACTTTATGTATTATGTATGATATGTAAGGTTGAATGGTGGGATATTCCGCTTTGGGATTAGTTATCCCACCCACCATTTTAATGTACAAGTTATCCTCGGATTAGCTAATACCCCAAACCAAGCATAGGATAAAGTTAATACCAAACTTTATCCCGTGATTATTATCCTTATCCCGTATACCAAAACGACCCCTAATGGTATAAGTGGTCTTAGCACACAAGGTGTGACGTAGTGGTCAATGAAGTCGGTTGAGAACACTCAGCTTCAATTCCCAACGGAGGCAAAAATACTAGCTTATTTCCAAGCCTTTGTGGAAGAGTAACCCTGTACCTTTGCTAGTAGGAGGTAGTAGGTATCCCGCAGAATTAATACATGTGTGCGTAAGTTGGTTCGGATACCATGATTATCAAGAAAAAAAAAGAGTAGGAGAAGGGACTACCTACATTGGGGAGACAAAGAGAAAGAAAGATTTACATTGAAGGAATGTTATGATAAATTAGTTAGAGCAGCCACAACATTGAAGATTAGCCTTTAAAATTAATTTAGAAGACAAAATTTCCCACAAAAGTGGCATGTTTGTATTGTTGACACTGTTGGGGGCATGTTTAACTTAAGAAAATTTAAGAAACAACGGTATAACAGGCATTCTGATAGAGAATGAGAATATAGACTTTTTTTTTTTTTTTTTTTTTTTGCATTGTCCGGTATAGAGGGGGTACAAGATTTAAACTTCATGGGTTTGAGGTGACACTAAACCCGCTGACCATTTGATTTATTGGGTTCGAAATTTAATATTTGTACATATTTAATAGATTCCTTAACAAATATATAGAATTTGAGCCAAAGTTATTTCGTTCAATTGAACCTGTAACTATGTTTTACATCCGCCCCTGGTCCTATATTGAGGGGATGTAAGATTTGAACTTTATGGATTCGAGGTGCCATTGTCCTGTACAGAGGAGATCCGAGATTTAAACTTGGGTTTGAGGTGCCACTAAACCCACTGATCATTTGAGTTATTGGGTTCGAAATTTAATATTTGTACATTTAATAGATTCCTTAACACATGCAGAATTTGCATCAAAGTTATTGCGTTCAATTGAATCCGTAACTATGTTTTACACCCTCCCCTGGTCTTATATTGAGGGGATCCAAGATTTGAACTTTATGGATTCGAGGTGCCACTAAATCCACTGACCATTTGAGTAATTGGGTTCGAAATTTAATATCTGTACATATTTAATAGATTCTTGAATACATATAAAGGGTCCGAGCAAAAGCTATTGGATTCGGCCGAACCCGTAGCTATGTTGTACATCTGCCCCTGGTCTTATAAAGATGAACGCTTGGGACATGTTTTTGTGCTTTTTTGGGGGGTAAAATGGGTATTTCCCGGCTGTTTGAACTCTGAAGAAGCATTTGTTAGCTGTGAAATGTGGAAAGTTGGGAAATCCATCATAAATACTTGGAAAATGGTCCCGTTTGTGTTATTTAGAGCATTTGGAAGGAGAGGAATCAGAGGTGTTTTGATGGAGTCTCAACTCCAATTCATGCGCTGAAGACTAGATGTTTATTGAACCTTTTTGCTTGGTGTAACCATTGTAATGTAAATAATGCAGTTATGCTTTTAGATTTGTAAGCTCATTGAATTGTATAAGGAGTGAAAGGAAAGTATAGAAGCCCCTTGTTTTTTTTTTACTGCAATTGTATCCCGATTAATGAAAATTCAACTTTTGCCTAATAAAAAAAAAAGATAGAAAATATGGTAGAGTTTTAGGGCCTTAATGAAACAGCATAATGATTTGGGACAAGTTTATGTTGTACTGCAGAAAATTCCCGTAGGTTTCTTGAAGTATCTGAAGGGATATAAGAATGAATACGCAATACTAAGAAAGGATGGTAAGAAGTGGCTGGTGAAGGTGAATGGCCGTCGACTGCAAGAGGGCTGGGGGAAATTTGCAGAGGAGCAGGGTCTGGAATTGGGAGATATGTTGGTGTTCAGACATGAAGGGAACATGGATTTTGAGGTTACCATCTTTGATTCAAGTCACTGTGACAGAGAATATGCAGAGTATCTGCTGGACGAAGAAGAAGCCAATAATGTTGACTTCCAAGGTAAGATGTTTTAGAGTCCATTTTTATATACTTGATGAATTTGCAAGTTAATTTTTTTTTTTGCTGAAGTAAGGAGAATTCATTAAAAGCATCCGGCGGATGCAGGCGAAAGATTACAATTAAGAGAGATGGTGTCTGCTCATATACACAAGAAAAATTATTCTATCACTAAGGAGCAGACACAATCAAAAAATTGAACAGAACTAGTTACACGTGCCTGATTTAGCCAACTAAACAAATTCAATAAGCATTTTTCTTTGACTACATGGATCGGAGTTGAGATACCATCAAAATATCTACGGTTCCTTTCATTCCAGATGCACCAAAAGATAATAGCAGGTACCATTACCCAAATTTTTTGATGGATTTACCAACTCTCCATGAACACCAACATTCATATGCTTCCTTGATGCTGTTACGCTTGACCCAGGCTAGTCCAAATATAGAGAGGAAAATGATCCAAATATCACATGCTAAAGGACAATGCAAAAAGAGATGTCTAACACTTTCAGAATCCAAATTGCACATATAGCACCTATTTACCGTTGGTATACTCCTTCTGCTGAGGTTGTCTTGAGTGAGACATGCTTCATTTGAGGCAACCTGACTGAAACAAATCACTTTAGGAGGCAGTTTTCTTCTCCAAATTAGTTTCCATGGCCAATTGTTTATCAGATCATTGTTGGAGCATAGGTGTGCATATGCTTTCTTCACAGTAAATTTCCCGTCCCCCCATTCCAGTTTGTCCTTCAGCTGGGGTTTGACAGCAATCTGTGCTAGTTTGGCCACCAATTCCATTAGGTCATTTATCTCCCAATCTTGAAAATGTCTCCTGAATTGAGGGTCCCAAGAGCTGTTCTGCCAACATTGTTCTACAGTGGATTCTTGATCTACTGCAGTAGATACGAATTTGGAAATTCATCTTTTAGTGCCATTGATTCCAGCCACTTGTCTTTCCAAAACTTGATGAGTGTTCCACTCCCTAACTTGAGTTTTGAGTTAAGTTAGAACTTATCCCTTAAACTGGATATGTGTTTCCATAGGCCTGTACCATGAGGTGATCTGCTATGTCTTGTGCACTAGTTGTTCCTCACACCATGTTTAGCATTAATCACCGATTTCCACAAACCAGGGTCCTCCAAATTATACCTCCAATGCCATTTCATTAGCATACTCTTATTATGCAAGTTAATTCCCTTAATCTTGACATAAATTTCAAATTGTTTAGATAAAACTTTAGCCAAAAGATGGGGTGGATGATTAGACGTTTAATCTTTTTGACATATTTAATTTTTAATATGGATTTTCTTACAATTTACTATGTAACAGACAAACCAAATGCAGAAGCTGCTACTCACGACGCTTTTGATCAATCTCATTTTTCATGCATTGTTAGAGCCTATTGCCGTAAAGGTTACTTGGTAAGTCTCAAAATTCAGTTACCTCCTAACCATTCTAGATATATGTACCATTTTTTCCCCTCTTTGTTAACTAGAATCAATTACCGCGAAAATATGAAGCATATAATAAGTTTAATGATATGTGCAAATCTGTTATAAACCTTATGGCCTGTTAAATGATTACTTTGTAAGTCTCCAAACTCATTTCCCCTAACTCTTCAAGAGTCCTTTTTTTTTCTCCTTTGAAATTGGAGGTAGTTATAATGAAATATGATGCATATGAAATGTTTGATAAGTGTGCAAATCCTTACAAACAATTTCAGTGCATTCCTACTCGATTTGCAGCGGAAAATGGTCTCAACAACAAGAATTGTGGTTTGATTATTAGAGATGAAAGACAAAGGTCATGGAATTTAAGGCTATATACTTCCTGTTCTCGAGTCTATATTGGAGGTAGCTGGGGTGAATTTCGTGTTGCAAATGACTTAAAGGTGGGAGATCATATAATGTTTGAGATTGTTTCTAACGGAGAAAAACCAATCTGGAAATTTCATGGTACGTTCTCATTCAAGCAACTTCTTGTTTTCTTGACAATGTTTTTACTTTGTCAAATACACAATGACACTATATTACATCTTTGATAAAATTACTTATATTTGTCGACAACCTCTTCTCGCATTTTATCCTCAATGCTTACTACTTGTACCTTCTGACGAATATGGTCATTTTTAATCCTATATGATCTTGTATGTACGCACATCCATCTTAGCATTCTCATCCCTGCAACACTCATCTTCCGGATATCTTGGACTTTAGCGGCCCAACATTCACTACCATTAAACTCAAAACAAGAAAAATGCAAAATCATAGTAGGAGAATAGGCCAGTACCCTATAGATCAGACTTTGGAGAAAGAGGCATGCCCTTGATTCTCTTCACATCAAATGTCTTAGTCCAAACTTGAAAATGTAACAACGTGACACTAGTTGGATATTCTAGATTAACTACATGTTGGATGAAATAAACCATTCTTTGCCTTTACTATATGTTTGAAGATCCGGAAAAGAAGAGCATTCATTGTCTTCATTTTTCTTCGAGATCCAAATTCGAATGATGCCTTTTGCTTGTCCATGAATGAATCCAAATTCAAATCCTTGCACATCTTTTTTCTTTTCGTTGTCCTCTAATCTTCTTTCTAAATAGCCGTAATCATCTTTTTCGTCATCAGAAGCGTCTTCATCATTTACAGAATATTTTCTACGTCATTGTTTGGATATGTCTTGCTGATACCAGGAGTAAAAGAAGGGACTGATGCATTTAATGTTAGTCTAGAGGTTTTCATGAATGCATTGTGCAACATAGGTTTGGCAGAGCTAAGGAAATTCCAGAAGCTAATGGTGGGAAGTTATTATCCAAAGGTGGAAATGGAACCATAGTTGCACTTGTTTAGTATCCCTGCCTCCTATTTCATCCTTATTGTCATCAATATGATATTCACATTCCAAATCTGCCTTATAAGAAGTGTTGGTGTTATGGGATGGACCATAATAATGTTGATTTATGTTGCTCAGACTTATCCTGACTATTTCGTTCTATATCAGGAATTGGACTAGAAATACCTTCGAATGCTACATTCTCTTCCTCAGTTGTAGCATTACGGGTTAATTTGGGAGTTATATTTACGTCAGGACTGCTAATATCTTTTCCCATTAGAGCCTTACAGCCACTAAACCCCCGAAGCTTCATTAGAATCCACATCCAAATTGCACACAAGAATTGGAGGACTAGGGGTAAGAGCAGAAATGAGATTTGCGACATTCAAGTAGCATTCATTTACCTCGTGCCTGAACCTCCTACTGCTTTGGAGTGTCATCTGTCATCTTTTCACCGCTCCTGTAGTCGAATTAAAATATAAAATCATTAAACTTTATTTCATTACATCATGCTTGCTTTTTTAGCCTATTTTCCTTATTATTTGGAAGCCTTATGTAATATGATCTTTCTTTTTATCCTAATTGTAACACTTCATCATTCCTTCCTCTTCCTTTTGATGTCTTGTTCTTTATAATGAACATCAGACATTAGCAAAAAGGCGTCAGACATGATTCCTCTTGATGCGCAAGTATCTACTCCAACTTCTAGATATGATGATCTTCCTTACTTTATGTCGACCATTAAACCTTATTCCATCAAGAAGTCAGTTTTGGTAAGTGATTTAAACTGATTTTAGTTATACTCTTTTCTTTGCCTCTTTTCCTATTCTTTTTTTAGGGTGACAACTGAAACTTGTTCCTCATAATGGAATAAATTTTATCATAGTATTTTCCACTGGATTTTGCAAATTCAAACGGCTTGATAAATAGAAAGTGTGAGATGATTCTGAAAGATGAAGCAAATAGATCTTGGTCCGTATGGTTAGGGAGAGATGCACATCATTTTGGAATTATAAGTGGATGGACAAAATTCAGAGCAGCAAATGGTCTCCAAGTAGGAGATGTTTACAAGTTTGAACTCATCACAAACGCGAAATTACCAATTGCGTACTTCCGTAAGTGTTCTTTTGGTTTTAATGTATATTTCTTTTCACTGATCGTGCAAAAGTTTTTTATACTATCATGTCATTTTTAAAAAGTAATTACATGTAACATGAAAAATAAGGAAAATAGTATCATGAAAAATAAGATATGTGAGCTTCTATAGTAGGTCAAATTTCATTGGAAGTGTAAACTTTTTATTACACTATCAGTAGATATAATTAGTTAAATCCTTTTATCAGATATTATCTTTTTTCTAGCTCAGGCTGTTTGAGGAAGACACGGTTGAAATTTTGCATAATGGTTTTAACAGTCGATAAAGTTATGAATAATGTATACTCAAAGTTAAACTTTTGACATATATTATTAACACAACATTATATTGGAGATTAATTTTGAAAGTTCCCGATTTCCGATTATAAAAAGCCTACCATAGATTTGCATGATTGTATGGTGGTTTTGCACAATCAAATTGAGTTTGTATAGTGGCAAGAATAAGTAAAAATTTGGTAATGAAATTTCTGCAGAACTGGATTCTTTTTTCCCCTACTGGTATCGGATTCTTCACAGTTTTATGGTTTCTATTTATCATTTCTCACAATTGTACAATTACTATTGTAAATAGTTCGTTTAAAACGTATTTACATGTTTTTTAATATAGTTTGAAAATTATATGACATTACTAAAGATGTCATATAAAATGTTACATCATTGGCTTCTTAGCAGATTTTTGTGACAACTTTCACGAGATAATGTATTTTGCAGGCAAATATTCTGCAGAGGATGCAAAAAGAGGGGTCCATTGAAGCAACTGGACTTTTGGTCCATGGTTTTTAGTTTGGTTGAGATTGACTCCTAGTACTTCTTTTAATGTTGTTGAAGGTAATAGAGATACAATTGTCTATTCTTCAAGTGGAAGATGATCCTAAAACCTATAAAGAAGTTATGGCTTCTAGAGTTGTAGCCTCACTCATAATGTAGATGATAAATGTGTTTATATTACATTATGTAGTGTACCTTGGGTTAGTTTATATGTTGATCACATGTTAATAGTAAGCAATAATGTGAATGTCATAACAAAAACGAAGAGGTTTCTATCTTCCTTATTCTAGATGCTATTGCTTCATATTTATCCAGAAAATCGAGTAACAATTAAATTTGTATTGTGATCTTAAAGATACGTGATTTGGTCCAATACTAACTGATAAATAAGAAAACAAACGTATAAATTAAGGAAGTAGGCTGAATCAAACCAATGCGCGAACAAGTCTTGACCTCGAGCTATGATGGCCTCGAGGTATGCTAATGAGAACAGTAAGGTAAGAACAATAAAGTTAAAAGACAATTTTGACGAGATGAGCAAAAAAGTAAGAATGTATATTCCTTTGCCAATGATTGATGCCTTTACAAACGAGTGAGCCCCCTTTATATCATGGGANAGTACGAATTTGTACAAATCCGTTATGAAATTTACGCCTTGATCTTTGTGCCATTGCAGAAATCTTGCTCTTTTTGTTACAAATCCATAACAACATTATATCGAGGTTGGTCATACTCGGCCTCGGTATTCATCATGTACTCCGATCTTCGAGCCTTGCACTCCATCATCAGGCTCTAGCTAGGTCCATCCGGATCGAGCATGGTCCATCCTGAACTTGGGCTCAAAACGACTCCTCGAGCCCATGAAGTCGGGCATACTTGATTTCGACAGTATACAGATAGTTCTCGCGTTTCTTAGAATATAATGATAAGAAACGATTGAGCCTCGGGTTTCCAGAGTCCTTGATGATGATGTCATCCCCATGATGTAAGCGTTCGAGGTGACTGAAACATCCCGTCGGTTCGCTTCCCCAAAACATTAATTGTGTGCCAGTAGCGGTCGGCCATTAACGCCACCGAAACGTCATTGCTCGCCTATAAATACAGGGTTCCTAATTCGATTAAGGACTTTACTTCCTCTTTGCAACCTCTTTGATCTCTTCTTCTCTTCATCTCTCTCTTTCGTTACTTTCTTCTTCGCCCTTTTAGTGCCAAAAATCGTCAAACCCTATTTCGTTCCGCTTTTTTTAACCTGAAGTAATGGCGAAAACTTCAAAAATCGCTCCCCAAAAAGAGAAAACTTCCTCCTCCTTTTCCCGTCCGGCCGGGGACAAGACGTCGGTCCTTCACGAGACCGTTCCCGGCGCCTGCACCTCAAAGAAAGATTTCAACGGAAAATCCTCCCACGGTTCCTGGCCGATGTGAACATGCATCGAGGTATATCTGCTCGATAACGGAGAAACACCTCGATGCCATGAAAAAGGATTGTGGTTGGGATGGGGTCGTGGTACAGATCCCCACCCGCGAGGAGAGCATTACCACCCACGTGGAGGGGTTCCTAAGTGTTTACACTTACCCCTTCACACTGGGTCCTTTCGATCCAATCGTGATCGACTTCTGTAGCAGATACCAAGTCACCCTTGGTCAGATCCATCCCTCTTTCTAGAGAATAGTGATCATGCTTCGCTACTTCTCCAGCAAGGCCGAGGGGCTCGAGTTCACTCTCAGTCATCTTATCTGCCTGTACCGGCCTCAGCTTTTCCGAGGGTTGATTAAGTTCCAACGCCGGTCAACCAAGTCCTCCTTTCTAGTAATGACGAGGATAAAGATCAGGGCTGGATGAGCCAGCTCGTTCGAGTGAGGACCATCGACATCATCTCCGAGGAGAAAATGTCGTTCCCAGAAAAGTGGAACTTCAACTGTAAGTGGAGTTGTTTCCCCAGTAATTTTCTGTAGTTTGACTATGTATTGCATGACGCCCTCATTTTTATATATAGCGGTCACTTGGATGCCCATGCGGTCCCCGATCTCGAAGACTGGGTCTGGAAACTAGCTGCGACCTCCTCGTATGACGAACGCCGCTGGCGTGACTTGGCGAAGGGCAAATGGGAATCCAAACATCATGGTAAATTCCTGATGTTTTCTTCTTTATCAAAGACATTTCTTTTCTCATACCTAATTTTTATTTATGCAGGCATCAGGGACTTCTCTAAAATAAGGCCGACCCCCAGGGAAGGGATCGAGTCCCCGATTCCGAAATTGAAGAAGGATAATAAGAGAAAAAGGTCTTCGAATCCCGAAGCCCGAAGACCCCCAAAATAAAACGGGCCCTGCTCGGAGACGTAGGAGGAACGTCATTCCCGTGGACATAGACTCAGTCCACCATCTCCTAGATGATGAAGAAGACGAGGGCGAGGATTTGACGCTGGTGGCCCGAACCAAAAAGCCAGTCGAGACTGCCAAACCCTCTGAGCCAGAGATCCTGCCTCGTAGTGAGGAAACTCCGAAGAAAGATGTGGGCAAAGCCCTCGAATCGCCCGAGATTGTGGTTGTTTCTCGTCCTTCAGCAAGCACAAAAGAGGGAAAATTACAAAGAATATGACCGAACAGAGCGCCTCGGGCGATCTGCCCAGGGCCATGACAATAGGTCACTCCCCATCGTTACCGGCTTATTCCGAGGATGCCATAAGGGAAGCCCTGGCCCTGAGAACACCTGACTTAAGCGGAGTCCCCAGCGAGGACGATCCTTTCCGGGATTGTTTTACTGGGGTCGATGATGTCGATCTCAACGACGGGTTTACCATCTTCGAAGAGGCCCAACGTCTCTTCTCTAAAGTAAGCATCATTTCTTAACGTTACAATTTCCTTTTTCTCACCTTACCTTAACTGATAACTCTTTTTTTGCGTAGGCCTTTGCCAAACTTAGGGCCGACCTGAGCCAATGTGAGGTCGAGCTTAACAAGTCCTTGAGTGAAGGAAAGGTCGTGAAGCTCCTTTTGCAGTAAAAAGGAGGAGGAGCTCAAAGACCTTCAGGCAGAGTTGGCCAAGGCTCGTGAGTGTGAGGCCAAGCTAGACAAGCAGGTAACTGTAATTTTGAAAGAGTATGATCTTCTCGTCCCAACTGTGGAGGCTAACACTTCAATGTCTCAGCTGCCGCAAAAATTGGAGATGACGGGGCAGCTTCGAAGTGAGATCGATCAGGTTAATGCTGAGTGCAACTAGTGGAGGGAAAAGATGGACCGCCTTGTTGCGGAGAAAGAAACTGCATTAGCCAAACTGGCATCGGTTGAGACCCAGCTCAGGGGTGTCAAATAGAGTGGTACGGCCCAGGCCGAAAGGATCGTCGAGCTCAAGGTCGAACTTGCCAAGGCTGGGGCCGAGGTTGCTGAAGCCAGGGCTGAGGTCGAGAAGACGAATGTCACGGCTGGTAAAACTGTTGCCGTGTATTTAAGGGACACCGAGGCTGCTCAAACAGAGTTGAAGGAAGCTTCCGACTGGCAAACAGAGTAATGACTTGGCTAGGTTCCAATCTCGGAGGGAGACCCTTGAAGAAATTCATGCTAGAGGTTTTGACCTCACCGAAGAGATAGCTCAAGTAAGGGCGATGGAAGCCGATGCCAGATTTCTTGTCTCCTTCGAAGATGACGATGCTGGTGAAGGCAACCAAGGTGGGTCCGATAACAAGGAGGGGCCCAAAGAATAAGCTTCCCCCGAAGGAGAAGCTGCTCCCGAATGAGAAGCTGCTCCCGAGGGCGAGACCAGCCTCGAGGCGTAGATAGGAATTTTCTTTCTCCTTTTGTATTTTCCCTTTTGTCGAATCCTTGTACATATCTTTCTTAAGTATATATATAAAAGAAGAAACTTCCTTGAATGTCTTCTCAATATTTTTTGCCTTAAAATTATCGCAACAATATCATTCTTTGAATGGTATATTCGAGATTCTGTCTCGAACAGTTTCTTCGTCGTGGTTGAGTTCGAATAAGGTTCGAACCTTCGGGGTATAGACCCTTTGTGTTGGATAATGGCGAGTTTCCGAGCCATAATCAAAATATTTATTTGGCTCGGGATAATTGAACCCTTGGGTCCGGATGGGGTGAGAGCAAGATCTCGAACCCTAAGTGTATTGGCCCTTAGGCTCTTTTTAAGTAGGGCTGTTATGGCCTCTAAGAGATGGCTATTATTTCCCCCTTTTCTGCTTAAAAGACTTAGTAAAAATTTCTTTATGTTTATGCCTTGGCATGCATTTTTTACCCATTGGATTTTTCGAGGGTTTAGTGTCGATCGGAACCCCTTTGTTTTGAGTGACTTAGCACAAGTTTGTATGTAACTAATTTGATATCTCTTGAAGTTTTTCGAGTGCTAATTTTGTCGAAGCCCTTTGATTATTTTGCTTAGGGTAGCCTTTATTTAATCGGGTTTTCAAAGTATTTGAAGACCTGTTTTTATTGCGGAATTCGGACGTCTCCGAGCCGTGTTATTTCAGTCGTAGACTTTAGTATGGCCGTAGCCTTAAGGTGTTCCTCTTAGGCTGTTTCCCGATAACATTTCGAACTTGCTCAAAATGTTAATCCCCGAGTGTGATGTCCTTGGACGGATGCTTCTTTGAGGTCTTATGAATTTGAGTTTAGCTAACTCGAATATGCTGACTGTCGATGATAGTCCCCGAATATTCGAGGTATATTTGTGTTTTGGCTCTTGAGCCATTTCTCACAGAGAATCACAAGTATGGAGCTCGTATAGCAAATTTCTTCGAGACACAAAATGTTCAATATAGAAAGAATTCTTCTTTGAATAATTCATACATGCGTACATGTTTTTCCATCGGGGTTTGGCTATTCTATATGGACACGGGCCGTCTGACCGTTTGGCCCATTACAAATTTTTCCTATCGAGGCCCTCTTTGGCGTGGAGTATTTTTCTCGAAAATATGGCCTCCGAGGGTGGTGCCCCCAGTATTCGAGGTTGATTGAAAAGAAGCTTTGGATACTGTTGAATTCCCCTTAAGTAGCACATAGTTGTTGCCTCGTTAAAAACCCATTTGGGATAAAACCCGATCTAAGGAAAAAAAGAGTGCAACGCGTGCTTTAAAACCTAAGGTCTTCATGTATAAGGGTGCCCTCGACGTCTTCGGTCGAACATTTGCAATGAGTTAGTCTCGAATACAAATGAAAAAAAAGGATAAAGCCATATCTCAACAATAATACCGTTTGAGTAGCGATACATTCCAATTGTTAGGCAATTGTTTGCATTCCATCATGCCGAGTTTGTAAGGTCCCTTTCCGATGATACCAATAACTTGATATGGACCTTCCCAATTCGGGCCTAGTTTCCCCTCGTTTGGATCTCGAGTATTTAGGGTGACTTTTCTTAGAACTAAGTCCCCGATTTCGAAGTGGCGAAGGTTGGCCCTTCTGTTATAATATCTCTCGATTCTTTGCTTCTGTGCGACCATCCGAACAAGCACAACTTCTCATTTTTCATCCAATAGCTCGAGGCTAGTGTTCATAGCCCGTGATTCGGTTCCTCCGTTGCATGCCAAAATCTGGTGCTAGGTTCTCCGATCTCGACTGGGACTAAGGCCTCGGAGCCATATACCAAGGAGAACGGAGTTTCCGCCATGCTGGACTTTGATGTCGTTCGGTATGCCCAAAGGACCTCAGGCAAAACCTCTCTCCATTTCTCCTTAGCGTCACTCAACCTTTTCTTCAAGTTTTGGATATTAGTCTTGTTCGAGGATTCGGCCTGTCCATTTGCGTTTGGGTGATATGGTGTCGATAAGATCCTTTTTATTTTGTGTTCTTCTAGGAACTTTGTTACCTTGCTGACGATGAATTGCTTTCCGTTGTCACATACTATCTCAGCGGGTATCCCGAACCGACACACGACGTGATCCCATATGAAGTCTATGAACTCTTTTCTCTCACCTTCTCGAAGGCCTGTGCTTCCACCCATTTAGAAAAGTAGTCAGTCATAAAAAAAAGAATTTAGCTTTACCTGGTGCCGTTGGCAAGAGGCCGACGATGTTCATCCCCCATTTCATGAATGGAAACGGGGATAAGACTCAATGGAGTTGTTCTCCGAGCTGATGGATCATTGGTGCAAAGCTTTGACATTTATCACATTCGAACAAACTCCTTAGTGTCTTTTTCCATGCTATCCCAGTAGTACCCAGCTCTAATTACTTTTTGAATCAAAGAGTCAGCGCCAGAGTGGTTTGTGCAAGTGCCTTCGTGGATCTCTCGTAGAAAATAATCGGTGTCCCCCGATCCTAAACATAGCACCAATGGTCCATCAAAAGTCCTCCTGTACAACATTCCATCTTCATCCAATGTGAATTGGGCTGCTTTAGCTCGTAGGGCTCTCGACTCTTTAGGGTCCGAAGAGAGCTTTCCGTGCTTTAAATATTCAACATATTTATTCCTCCAATCCCAAGTCAAGATTGTGGAGTTTATCTCGGTGTGACCCTCCTCGACCATAGATCTCGATACTTGGACGACAGTTCCCGGGACTATATCGTCTTCTTCGACCGATGACCCTAAATTTGCAAGTGCATCGGCCTCACTGCTTTGTTTTCGAGGCACGTGATCTAGAGTCCACTCCTTGAAGCGGCGCAATGTCACCTGTAACTTGTCCAAATACTTTTGCATCCTATCTTCCCGAACCTCAAAGCTTTTGTTCACTTGGTTCACCACCAACAGAGAATCGCACTTGGCTTCAACTACTTTTGCCCCCAAGCTTTTATCTAGCCCGAGACCTGCAATCATGGCCTCATTATTAGTCAACCTAGAAGTTTTGATAGATTGTCTAATAGTGCTACCCGTAGGTGGCTTCAAAACAATGCCCAGCCCGGACCCTTTCACATTCGAGGCTCCATCCGTGAAGAGGGTCCATACCCCCGATGACGTACCAGGTTTTAGTAGAAGTTCCTTCTGTACTTCGGGTACGAGGGTTGGCGTAAAATCGGCTACGAAGTCAAATAATATTTGAGACTTGATGGTCGTTCGGAATTGATATTCGATATCGTACCCGTTAAGTTCGACGGCCCATTTAGTCAATCGTCCCGATAACTCGGGCTTGTGTAAAACAATTCGGAGAGGATAAGTGGTTAACACACATATGGGGTGACACTGGGAATATAACTTTAGTTTTCTAGATGCGCTTATTAATGCAAGTGCCAACTTCTCTAAGTGTGGGTACCCAGTTTTAGCATCTCCTTAGGTTCAACTTACATAATAAACAAGAAATTGCGTACCTTTCTCTTCTCGAACTAGTACGCCACTTACCGCTACTTCGGACACAACCAAGTATAAGTATAGCTTTTCATCCGCCTTCGGAGTGTGGAGCAGGGGTGGGCACGATAAGAACCGCTTTAACTCTTCCAATGCTTGTTGACATTCCGGGGTCCATACGAAATCATTTTCTTTTTGAGTAAGGAGAAGAACCTTTGACTCCGATATGACGACCTCGAGATGAAGCGGCCCAAAGCAGATATCCGCCTGGTTAGCCGTTGTACGACTTTTACACTGTCCACAACGGTGATGTCTTCGATGGCTTTAATTTTGTCACGATTGATCTCGATCCCCCTATTCGACACCATGAAGCCGAGGAATTTTCCCGAACCAACCCCGAAAGCATATTTCTCGGGGTTAGGTTTCATGTTGTATTTTCTCAAAATCTCGAACGTTGCCTGCAAATGAGCCAAATGGTCCTCTGCGCGCAGGGACTTAACTAATATGTCATCAATTTAAACTTCCATTGATTTACCTATTTTTTCTTCGAACATCTTATTTACTAGGCGTTGGTAAGTAGCTCCTGCATTTTTTAGTCCGAAAGCCATTACATTGTAACAATACCTTCCATACTTGGTGATAAATGAGGTCTTTTCCTGGTCCTCCAGATTCATCTGAATTTGATTGTACCCGGAATAGGCATCGAGAAATGTAAGGATCTCGTGGCCGGCCGTGGCATCGATAATACGATCGATGTTAGGCAGTGGAAAAGAGTTTTTAGGTCATGACTTGTTCAAATCCTTATAATCCACGCACATTCTAAGTTTGTTCCCTTTTTTAGGGACTACGACTACATTGGCTAACCATTCAGGGTATTTTACTTCCCTAATGGACCCTATGTTGAGAAGCTTAGTTACCTCGTCCTTTATGAATGCATGTTTTACCTCGGACTGCGGCCTTCGCTTTTGCTTCACTAGTTTAAACCTGAGGTTGAGACTTTGATGTGTTGTTATCTCCGGTGGGATCCCTATTATATTTAAATGGGACCAAGAAAAGCAATCTGTGTTATCTATAAGAAATTGAATGAGTTTTTTCCTGAGTTAGGGGGTTAATCCCGTTCCCAAGTATACCTTCCGTTCGGTCAGATGCTCGATCAATATCACCTGTTCCAGCTCCTCGACCGTCAACTTGGTTGCATCTGATTCCTCGGGAACAACGAAAGTTCGAGGGGTAAAAATCCTCTTCTTCTTCTTTGATTACATGTTCCTCTAACTCGATTGAGGCTCGGGACGGTGATTGCTATTTATCCATCTGCTTGTCTTTGATGTTCGATTTTCCTGAGGTCGAAGGTGCTAGAGTCGGCGTCACCTCGTCGACTACGAACATTTTCTTTGATGCGTGTTGTTCCTTGTAAACTATTTTCGCACCACCTATTGTTTGAAACTTCATTATTTGGTGAAGGGTCGACGATACCGTGCTCATGTTATGGATCCACGACCTTCCGAGCAGTGCATTGTACCTCATGTCACCTTTGATAACATGAAATTTTGTGTCCTGGATGGTCCCGCTACGTTCACTGGTAGGATTATCTCTCCCTTTGTTGTTTCACTAGCCATGTTGAAGTCGTTTAGGACTCGTGATGCAGGTACAATTTGATCTAGCAGTCCGAGCTGCTCTACGACCCTCGACCTAATTATGTTTGCCTAGCTACCTGGATCCACAAGAACACATTTAACCTTAATTTTATTTAGTAAAATAGAAATTACCAGGGCGTTGTTGTGCGGCTGAGAGAGGCCTTCTATCTCCTCATCATTGAATGTAAGGCTGCCTTCGGCCATGTAGTCTCGGGTACGTTTCCCCCTTGTAATCGATACTTTGGTGTGTTTGAAAGCAGGACCTTGTGGGATGTCGACCCTACCGACGATCATGTGGATAACATGCTGAGGTTACTCTTGCTCATTCTTTCTATTGGCTTCTCTTTCCCTGAAGTGATTTTTGGCTCTGTCACAGAGGAATTCTCTAAGGTGGCCTTCGTTAAATAATCGAGCTACTTCCTCTCTCAACTGTCTGCAGTCTTCGGTCCTATGGCTATGTGTGCTATGGTATTTGCACATCAAGTTAGGATTCCTTTGAGAAGGGTCAGTTTGTATAGGTCTGGGCCACCTAGTGCCTTTAATCCTTCCAATGGCCGAAACGATACCCGAGGCATCGACGCTGAAGTTGTACTCCGATAATCGAGGTGCTTCTGCGAGATCGATATGCCTGTCAAATCCATTCTTACTCATGAATTCCCGAGGATTTTGCCCTCAATCATTTCTTTAATCATTCCGGGGAGGATTGCGTCCCGAACTGTTGTTTTTTCGATCTGTGACATAAGGCTGATACCGTTCTCTGTTTGACCTCGATTCCCTGTCGGTATCCCTCGAGGCTTTTACTGCCAATCTGTTTGGATGAACTAAACCCGAGGGGGCTCCCATATGGTCATCCTCGACCATGATCTTCGATTGATAACGATTATGTACTTCTGCCCATGTAACAACAAGATATTCAATCAGATTTTGCTTCAACTGTCGTGATGCTACCGAATTTTGCTCGTTCAACCCTTTTGTGAAATCTTAAACGGCCTAATCATCGGAGACCGGTGGTAACTCCATTTTTTCCATTTGAAATCGGGACACGAACTCCCTCAACATTTCGTTATCCCTTTTTTTGATCTTCAAGACGTCCGATTTCCTCGTTGCGACCTTTATGGCCCCGACGTGTGCTTTTACAAATGAATCTGCTAACATCGCAAATGAATTGATGGAATTTGGCGGCAAGTTGTGATACCAAATCATTGCTCCCTTAGATAAATTTTCCCCAAACTTTTTCAACAGAACAGACTCAATCTCATCGTACTCTAAGTCATTTCCCTTTATACCACACATGTATGTAGTGATATGTTCATTAGGATCGGTGGTTCCGTTGTACTTCGGTATATCCGACATGCGGAATTTCTTTGGAATGGGCTTCGGGGTTGCGCTATGAGGAAAAGGCTTCTGCACGAACTTGTTTGAATCCAAACCCTTTAAGATCGGGGTGTCCCTGGTATTTGGTCGACTCAGGAGTTGTATGTCTCCACCTTTCTGCCATTATCTTCGATATTCTTTTCTCCTGACTCGATTCTTTTGGTGAGCTCTTCGAGCATTTTCATGATTGTAGGGTCGGTCCCCGATCCGCTACCGTTCGACCTTTCCGGCACCGGCTCAGTACGACGAGTGATTTCTGGAACCACACTCGGAGTTTTATGTTGACTTTGTAGCTGAGCGATAGCAACCTGTTAAGCTTGTAGTATCTCGAAGATTACCTAGAGGCTAACTCCCTCGTCTCCTACACCCTGTGTTCCTTGGCCATCAGGCCAGACTTCCTCGTGTATACTTCCTCCGAGGTCTGCGCCCAAGTCCTTATTCAAAGCAATGTGCGAACTAACATCGACTGGTTCTGCAATCGACACTTCCCCGGGGTTAAGCGGTGGTACACCGGCTCCTGAAGCAACTACATTATCGTTTTTCCCATGAAATTCGAGACCATCATTGTCTTGTACGGGAGCGTTTTGTGAGTTTGACATGTTTTAACCTGAAAATAAAGAATCTTTGACAAGAACAAGTGTGAAAATAACGTGTGTTATCAAAATCAACACTCAAACAATCACTATTATCTGTAGGCCCCACGGTGGGCGCCAAACTGTTTACCCAAAAAATCGAGTAACAATTAAATTTGTATTGTGGTCTTAAAGATACGTGATTTGGTCCAATACTAACTGATAAACAAGAAAACAAACGTATAAATTAAGAAAGTAGGCTGACCAGTACGTGAACAAGTCTTGACCTCGAGCTATGATGGCCTCGAGGTATGCTAATGAGAACAGTAAGGTAAGAACAATAAAGCTAAAAGACAATTCTGATGAGTGATGAGCAAAAAAGTAAGAATGTATATTCCTTTGCCAATGATTGATGCCTTTACAAATGAGTGAGCTCCCCTTTATATAATAGGGAGGGGGGGGG